>JAWVMR010000093.1:22227-36700 GCA_036321205.1 Trypanosoma caninum | reverse complement strand
TATGCGCTATATATATATATATATATATATTCTTTAATGCAGATTAAAAATAGATAACCAAAAAAAAAAAAAAAAAAAAAAAAACAGTAATAAAGTATTAATTAAAAAATAATAATAGTAATAAAACAAAACATGTCATCAAGCCCTATTCCTCCTCTTTTCTACCATTAGTTTGATGTGATATATTATTGTAAGGTGCACCCTCTTTTCGAAATGCAAAAGTTCTCATAGCGGAAAGATACTCCTTTTCACTCTTTGAAAATGATTTGGTAAAACTTGGATCATTTTCCAAAATTTCTAGAAAAGTCAAACAAGCCTCAGAAATCACACTAAGACCGTAGTCATGAGCAATTGCAACAAAAAAATCGGTTGCAATTACGTTAATTCTTTTCTTTGGTTTATCGTGTAACGAAAAAAAAAACGTATGCCCATTTCGTGGCTGAAAATCAACGTCCCAATCAACTGAAAATAAATCGTTAGAACCTTCCCCTCTCGCATAAAGCGTGCTAACATCAAGAAAACAACCAATAAAAACACCCCTAGGAACAAGTGCATTAGCTATGCTACCAACAACATGACGTATTTTGGTCTCAGTATCAAATGCATGGTGCAATCCAGAAAATGCCGTGATTGTATGAAATTGTTGAGGGTGGATCTTTGTAATGTGTCTTGTCCATAGATCGGTAGAAAAAGCATCAGCGCAAATGATGTTGTAAGAAGCTACCTCTGGCAAATCATGTCTTAGGGACAAAATAAGTTCCATGGTCGCCTCAACAACACTAGATTTTATGTCAAAACCAACGTATCGCATTGTTTTGTTTTTGACCCACTTACGTACAACCGCTCCACCGCAACAAATTTCAAGCACATCATTTGTAGGTGCCTTGGGGTTTATTGTGTCAATCAACAACGACACGCACCGCGTCAATGCTTGTGCCGCAAATGAAGCGTTTGGCAAAGGCGGGATTAAATATCCAATTTCTGCAGCCGAATTGGTCGTAGAAAAAACACCCCAGCAAGTATCACAGTAAAAGTACCGACTAAAAGTGTCTACTTTCCCAACGATACAGGAACGTCCACAGTAAACGCATTCTCCGTGTCCGGTTTCTTCCCAGCATTTTTTACACCAATATGCCTGATGTGTGGTATTTGTTCTCCCGATATCACTGACAGCATGACAACGTCCGCATTTAAAAACATGTGCCTTAAGTAACCATAACATTTCATCGTATGTTAATCCTGGAACATGGACCAGCTTGTCAACATATTCATACGTATGCACACTCCTTCCATGCTGCAAATCATATTGTTTAAGCAACTCCCACCAGTGTGCCCCATCATTGCTTCTACAAAGCACACACTCAACCACAGAAGCACCATTAAAAAACCGATAAGCATCGGGCAAAAAATACACATATTCGTTGTTGTACGAAACAAATTCATTATTCTTATCTTTTACCTCAAGCCATGCACGTTTAACTTCATTAGTGCCCTTAATATCATCAATTTTCCCAACAAAAAATCTTGCAGTTATTGAGTCTGGAGGAACCCAACTATAGGTTTCAACAGCCCTACTTGCGGATTTGGGAGAATGGGGTACAAAAACCAAGCCCAAGGTAGGATATTCCATAGGCATTTTTTTCAGCAGATATTCGGTCCTATCAGATGGAAAGTAAGAGGTTCGAATCGCAACAATATGTGCTGTATTTGCATGTGGTCGGCTTGTGTGATCATCTAACGTCATTTTCTCAACATAATTCCATCTATCAGAAAAGTTCATCGCTTGCACATCAGCTCCTTCAAAAGTTAAAACATCCTCCAACACAATTACACACTCTAGATATCTTCTAAAAGAGGAAGTTACAACAGCCTCAAAAATAGTATTTTTTACAGGAGTGCCAACCTCACTAAAGCAATTTGGAATAGCAAAAATACTTCCTGTTCTCACATCAGCCGCAAAAACATCCCCTGAGGAATCACTTGCCAGTAAAATTCTTTCGCCAATAGTACGATTTCTTACGTAGTATTTTACTTTGGAAAAGCTATCGGCCGCTGCAGCAAATACCATACGTGTAAGAACAAGGGGTTCAAAAGACATTCCTAACCACTTTTCCAAATACTTGCGAGCATACTCATACTTGGAGGGTGTAATTGGCTTTTTGATATAAGGTGGTATTCGACCAAAGCAAGTATTGCATGTATCCAGTGAACACCCTCGTTCCAGTATCTCGCGAAGAGTTGCGTTTAGGTAACATACATTACCATCACTGTTTGGCAACGCCAGTTGAATGTCTTCTTCAAGAGTATCTTCAGCAAAACATATACCCAGTACACTACAAGCCGTGTCATTACAAAGGTTACCAATAAACTGCAAAAGATCACCAACTGGAATCGGCCGAGCACCTGTAGAAGCTGTATTTTGCACTTGGATGTCAACATGAACAATAACACTTGCATCACAAAAAGAGTAATCCCTCAAAAGTTGTAAAAATGACTCCTCATAAATTTTAAAGCTTTTAATTGTTTCAGAAACGTCATATGGGTCAAAATTAAGTAAAAATGTTTTATCAGAGCTTCCATCCGATAGTAGCTTTTTTCGGGCCTTTTCCCCCACAGAAACTACCACGCCAATTGGGACTCGTGGGCTACAAAGGAAAGGCACAACTGAATTCACCTGCGAAACGCAAAGAACCGGAAGAGGGCAATTCATCAGGTAGTTCACACTCAACTCTTTAGATTCTATAGCCTCAGCTGCACATGATATAAAAAAATAATGGCAAAAAGTCCCCTGGTTCGGTTTGCCTGTCAACGTTCCCCAACACGAGCCCACATAACCCAAAGAATTTATCCGATTATCTTCACGAAAAAATTGAAAAAAACTATCCCATGCTGCCCTAATTAAAAGAGTAACATCACTGCGATATTCTTTTGGGAGGTCTATTCGCATAAGAAAACCTGGTGACTCATTAATTGTATTAATAGCAAAAAACACGCCAGACAAAGAAAGTATTGAACGAGAAAGAAGAATACCTGAAAAAGGTGCGGCTGCTACAGTTGAATAAGAAACGTTTTCGACAGTGTCAAAAAATGACGTTAAAAAAAGCTGAAGAGGTTCCTCACCCAATCCGCCTTTAGACGAGCTGCAAAGCCAGCGATTTGCCAAAAGAGCATGTACACCGCTAGAAGCCTTTGCCCCACCCGACGCCTCGCATACCCTGCACTTTGGAAGCGCCAAGTAGTACCGGTAAATGGTGTTTGCATGAGTATTCACAGGCTCCCCAAGTGATCGAGGAACAAAAGCTTTTGCATTCACGTTTAACATCCTTTGATATAGAGAATTACTTTTGTTTTTTTCCTTTAATTTATTCACTAGCTCCAAATATATGTAAATATATATATATATATATACCTCTGCGCAGAAATAGCAAAAAAAAAAAAGTAAATAAATGAGCAAAATCACCAATATATACCACATAAAAAATTTCACGTAGTTAAAACAAGCAATAGCAAAAAAAAAAAAAATGCTCTTTTTTTTTTTTTTTTTTGATTAATAAAAAATTTTTTAAACGATAAAATATTTGTACACTGCAAAATTTAACTAATTAAATAATAGTAATAATAATAATATTTTTACTATTTATTTATTTATTAAGCGTTAAAAAAAACATAAATCTCGCTCCTCTAACATATATCAAATAACGCTATCATATTTTGTAACGACCAAAAAATACTAATAGCAAATTAATTGGCTCATTAAAAACAAGAAAAAACAAGACTTTCTCACATACACAATATATATATATACCTAGTTGTCAAAATAAAACGTTTTCTTCCTTCTTTTATGTCTTTTGCTTTGTTTTTTTTTTTTTTTTTTTTTTTTTTTTTTTTTTTTTTTTTTTTTTTTTTTTTTTTTTTTTTTTTTTTTTTTTAAAAAAAAAATTTTTTTTTTTTTTTTTTTTTTTTTTTTTTTTTTTTTTTTTTTTTTTTTTTTTTTTTTTTTTTCGCCTAAAAATGCCTGAATGCAAGAAATACATACACATTTATATCCCTATTTTAGTCATCTAATAAACATGTAAAATATATATATATATTATTGTTAAAAAACGCCATATACATCCAAAATATTCAAGAGATAAAAACGAAAATCTTAAAAAAATAGTGACACCTACGGCTGTTTTTGGCAATTATTTACCAAAGTTATGACCAGCTGCATCATTTTTTTTTTTTTTTTGTTTTTTAGTGCGGTTTCACCAAAGTTTGGTATGCAAAAATAAAGAAATAAAAATCATACACTGCTTATCAGCAATAATAACAACAACATAATTATAATCATAATATAGATATATATATGATTCCCTAAAGCATTATCAAAAAAGCTGCAACATCTAAACGCGTTTACAATACAACCTTCGACAAAACCTTTGTTAACCACTTCTTGTGAGCATTCACCACAAACACACAGACAAAATAAACACTTTGACCAAAAAGCCCAGCATTTGTGACATGAATATTCCTTTCAAATATTAGATGCTGTTGCGTCGGTCAGCAACGGCCGTTCTAGACATATGGCTACGCCCGTGCAGTTTGTACAAAGAGCCAAGTGGAATGCGCTACCCACAAGCTTCGCAGCGTTTGTTCCGTTTTCTCCGCATGTTTAAGCCCCCAGTTTTGTCCACCGGCAAAGTCCACGTGTCCCCAAAATCCCCCATTCCACCTTAAGCAATCAAAATTTGCGCAGTCCAGCCGACAAAAACAAACACACGCCGCACGCGTATCGCAGCGCCGGCCGGCAAACTTTGTGCCCATACTCACAATACGCAAGACCTCCCCATACATTCCAACGGTCGCTTGCGCAGGCGACGCGCAACCACCCTCCCCCCTGCATTGGAAGATGCCCCCCCCCCGTACAGTACCCAAAAAAAAAAAAAAAAAAAAACGTCTCTTCACAACAGCCATGCTTTCCCCAAAAAGACAATGTAAAGCAAAGCCCCGCAAAAGCCAGAAACCAATAACAACAAAAAAACGCGACGCCTTCTGCACTCCTTTCTCGCACACACCAACCTTCCCCACAAACAAAAAGAAAAGCTACCATTTGCCTCCCCATTGTTTTATGATACGACAATGTCCCACAAAAGACACACAAGGTGTGCTTGTGCGCGCCGTTGGTCTAGTGGTATGATGGTACCCTCCCAAGGTATTGACCCGGGTTCAATTCCCGGACGGCGCAGTTTTCGTCGTTTTTTTAGAGTGGTCTTTAATGGGTCATTAGCGGCCTGGTATGCCACAACACACTCGTTGGCGCATCCATCGTCGCAGTGCGGAAAGTGAGGCAATCCTTCCCGGCCACCCGCACAGATATGGCCAGATCACACACACACACACACACCATCACCCCCAAGCAATGTGCACGTTCACAACTTCGCGAGGGATATGCGCTCGTCCCATCAAATTGGTAGTCCCCGAGAGGCCCCCTCGCGCCAGTTGTGCCCAGGGCGCTTGTGAAAGGACGCTTTCGCCAGCAAGGGAGCCCGCAGAGGACAGGACCACACCACTACCAGAATGGACATTGCGAAGGAACTTGGTAGGCGCACCTCCCGCACACGAACGCCGCCCGCTCCGCACTGGGCCCTCCGGTGCCTTCACACGGGCAGCCCAACAGGTGCATGCTGGTATCGCGGCACCGTGCGTGCTGGACGACTTGCTTCGACCTTGTCTGGGTGATGCCGGCGGCAAGCCCCTTTCCTGCCAAGCCCAATGATAGGAGTGGTGCGAGCGCACGGCTTTTGGCACCCAGTTCGAAGGGCCTTCGTCTGCCTCCCCAAATTCTGTGTTCTCGCTCCTTCATCGCCCTTTTTCTGTCCCAGACTGGTGGCCAACGGCGCCTCGCAAAATGGGTGTGACAACACCTATGGCAATAACGCATCCTCCGCCTTATCGCCCCTGGGGTTGCGAGCGGTCACCTGATGGCCTAGCGGTCGGTTGCCGTAAAGTTTGGCCCTGCTGGGGCTGCAGCGTCCCAGCACTCCAAATCCCATGCCGTACAACGCATATGCCCAATCAGGGCCAGGTGGAATGCGCCCAGCGTGCCCCCCAAAGCAAAGACAACTTCTCCGCTGCCGCAGAAATGCCAGCAATATTTATAGCAAGAGGGCCCTGTTTTCCAGCAGCAGCCGGCGCGCACTCCATTTTGGGAGCGGTTTGCGCCCATGAGGTGCTCACTGCGCAACGTGGTAGCAGCATCCAAGCCGCATCGCAACATCAAGCTCATGACGTCCCTGCAGCTGTGGCGGGCAACCAAGGTGAGAACGTCCGCAAAAGAGCACGGTCGCGGGGCCAGTGCCTCTAACAGTCGTCTGCCCAAGAAACCCACTACGATAAGCATTACGCGCCCCAGTGCCGTTATCTGGGAAACTCCACGCCCGGGGCGGCCTGCGGTGCCACCCAAACGGGGCAGCCATCCGCTGGCGGTTTCCCCTGCCGGAAAGAATGCCGACCACCTGATGATGTGGGCAGGCGCCAACAAACGCTTTGCCTCCAGGATATCCTGTTGTGACACACCGTGCCCAACGCCCTGATACAATCCACACGTACCGCTGCGGCACGGTGGTCTCCGGCGGGGCGGTGCAGTGCGGCTTGCCCACCGGTACGACGTGGGAACCGCACCATCAATCACCAGTGCAGATGTGTGTTGCGGGGCGTGCCGCGTGCGCCCACCGTGCGACACTGCGGTGGGTGCTGTCTTCAAATGAAAGCTGCGTGCGAAGTTTTGATCATCGTGTGCGTGCTGCTGCCCCCAACGCTTCCATAAGCTATCTGATGAAGCGCCTGCTCCATGCCGAATGCGAGCTGCCCCATTTGTTCCATCCGGCTTTGCCAGCTCCGGCACCCAGCAAAAACAGTCCTCCGCGTACCCCTCTGAAAGCTCAAAGTACCGCGCCCCCGTGCAGCCAATAATGTCACCTGCGCGTCTCTAACGCGGCACCACGCTTATGCGCAGCAAGGTCACGGTGAGTCGGTCTTACTTCACACCATGCGTCAGTACTAGTAACGGATGTGTGCCGGCGGTGCATCGTCGTCGCCGATCCGGCCATCATACACTACGGCTGTGGTGGTGGCTGCCGGGGGGGCATCGCGCCGCACAATCACCTGCGACACACCTCAGTGGGAACATCACGTCAGGCACCACCACACGATGGTATTGCCACGGTATCCCAAGGGCGTCTCGCGGTCGCAAGCCGGCGCGTGTGCGTTGGTGCATTGCAGCAATGAGCTGCGCTCCCCCGTCAGGCCTGGTCTGACAGGTTGTCCTCGCCTATCGGAATTGACACCCCCCCGCAGCGGAAACAGCGGAAGGCGCCGTAGTGCTGGCAGCCAAAAAGGCAAGAGCCCACGACATTGTACAGCACCACTGTCTGCCATGTGCCGCCGNGCATTGTGGAAAACCTTACTGAGATCCAACCATTCGGCCTGCAGCAGTCCGGCCACGTTACACCGCCTCCCGCGCTACGACGAACCAGAATCCACCCACACACACCCGCCCCGCAGCAAAATGATGCGCAGAATGCTGCCGATGGTACGTCAACACGATCTCCGGTATCATCTCATGCAGGTTAGTGTTCTAGCAAGATGTAGATGGGCCCTGGTGGTGTATGAAGCCGTAAGCCAGTCGCCCCGAATATTCATGTTTTTTGGTTCTTGTGATCTCTCTTACTCCCCACTCCCCCACCCCTCAAAAAAAAAAATAAATAAATAAAAAATAATAATATATTCCTCAATTTCAAAATATATACATATGCACACACGTGATTACCTAGAAAAATATATATATATAAGGATATAGACATAAATACATACACACAAAACAGTCTCAACGTTTATTATCACAATTTTTTTTTTTTTTGCTACTCTCTACTCTTGCGGTAAATTGAACTAAAAGCAAAATTCATATGTGCCAAAAGAATGGCAGGATCGTTCTCCTTGTAGCACCTGTGAACGTATTCACGCCCCTTTTTGTCATTTTCAATGACGAACCTAAGCTCAGGCGGCACTAAAAAATCAAACTGTGCAAGATCCACAACAAAAGCCTCCGATAGGCCATAGCTCGTAACAGTCGAACTGTATTGTGAGCTTGACGAAGCATATTCATATGCCCCCAATACCAAGCTAAAAAACGGATTCTGGCGTGAGTTTTCCATAGAAGAAGCGTTTATACTACCAGTACTTGAAAGAACATCCACTGTGAACTGCCCTTTTTTGACCGTGATTCGCACACTCTGATGCTCACCATTACTGGAAAAAATCGTTGTCTCAAATTGACCATTGTGCAAAATAATAAACTGTTTAAATGGTTGCCCCTGAATCACAAGCTTTTCATCGTTAAGATAGATGACAGAAACACTAGACTCCCACATTCGGTTTATCAGTGCTCGTGTAAAAGAAAAAAGAATA
The DNA here is from genome assembly GCA_036321205.1 of Trypanosoma caninum. Lineage (NCBI taxonomy): Eukaryota > Euglenozoa > Kinetoplastea > Trypanosomatida > Trypanosomatidae > Trypanosoma > Trypanosoma caninum. The sequence continues at coordinate 28,252 of JAWVMR010000093.1, read as the reverse complement.
TAGGGATCTTTTTTCAAAGAAAAAGGCGCTTGTGTCGACTTTACAACTACAGCTGCTCGATTAGCTTTTGCCGCGCTTCGACAGTGCAAAAAAGCGGCTGGCTCACTCATTCCAACGTCCACAAGAACATCGCGAGGCATCCGCCAAAAATCGCAGTAGTTTTTGCTAACAATCGTGCACTTCTTTCGCTCGTTAACGCCACACGCGCACTCAAAAATACCCACACAACTGCCACGCGGGATATGGCAACGACTTCCGTCCTCATCTATTAAAATGGCCACGCCGTCCTGAATAAAATAGGCGGAAGAATCAATATCTGACTTTGAAAACAAGTGGTCACCGTCATGAAGCACCAACGGCTCAACCCCAGAAATAATTTTTGTAAGGGCAGCAGTACTAAATTTTTCAAAGTACGGAAACTGACTCAAAAGCTCAACACTTAAAGGAAAAAACTTCTGTAGGTTTGCTCGTCGTCGAACATCAGTGGCATCACGCTGCTTACTTGCAATTTCAGTACTCAAGTGCTGTGCAACCTCATCGTAATCTTCGGGAGAAATAACCCACGCACCCACATCGGTCTCACATCTAATGGATGCTGTACGAGGTTCCTTGCAAACAAGAGCAAACTCACCAACATAACATGGTGGTGAGAGAAGAAAGGATGCCTTGCAACACTCCTCTGTCCTTTTTTTACCTTTTTTGTAATCATTAATTATTACCTTTACAAGGCCCAGTGTTATCATATACATACAGCGATCAAGATCGCCTTCGTGCATCAAAAAACTACCGGCTCTTAAAAATAAAGGCCGCGCCTTCCGCCCCAGCATTTCTAAAATATGTGATGGCCACCCGTTAAAAAATACACCCTGCATGCTACGGATAACTGTGGGTGACAAAACGGGCATATTTTCCAAATTCTCTTTGGTCAGCTTCTCTGCCTCTGCCCGTCGCCTGCGCACCGCCGCACGCCGAGCAATGATGGGAACAAGCATCCAGGAAATTTTTTCATAAGCCTCATGTACCTGCCGCTCCTTGATCAAAGCCGTAAGAAAAACGTGAGAAAGAACAATAGTGTACCAGCGTCTTGCCCTGGTAATCTGTGCCTCCTGCCGCAAAATATTAACTAAATTCCTTTGGCGAGCAAAAATGGCATCCATCTTCGCACTCCTTTGATTGTATTTCAAAATGCGCTTTTCTTGTTTTTCAGTATCTTGCAAGGCGGCACAAAGTTGTCGCTTATGCACGTACGCCATTGTGTTGCGATTGCGAGCCTCAGAAAGACGCTTCTGAAAGTCCTTCTCAACTACAGGAGAATTATGCTTTAACCTGGAAAGAATAACCTTCCGTTCCCATTCCTCTATAACAGGCCCCATAGACAGGGCGTTTATAACCTGCGAGTAGCGACGAGAAAAACGTCGTGGATAAACCAATGGAGGACAAACAAATTCCTTGAGTGGCTCAGTCTCTTCCAAATCGTCTTCAAACGTAGGAAATGTGGTGCAAGTAATAAGCCAGTCATGGCTGTTTATGTTCGTGTCAACGCAAAAAGACCGCATATAACTATATATATTAAAAATCTACAAAAAAAAAAAAAAAAAAAAAGACTAAAAACTAAAAACATAAAAACATAAAAACATAAAAACATAAAAACATAAAAACATAAAAACATAAAAACATAAAAACATAAAAATAAAAATCAACAATAATGGTAAATAAATCTTATGCAGCATCACTCCATATTTTATCCTTCTCTCAATCACATTTTTTGTCTTTGTTTTACTAAAATTATACTTTTGTTATTAATACCACTGTGTCTGCTAATTGCAAACTATTATGTGATTAATCGTCTAGGTCACTACATGTTGTTTTTCGTTTAATTTTCCTCTTTACACGATACAAATCGTCGTCAGAAAGAGCGTCCGGTCCATTCCAACGACCCAATTTTTTTAACGTAGACTTTACTTCCGTTACATCCTCAGGACTCATTTTGTCATGATAGCGACGAATAAACTCCTCTGCACTTACTGGATCAATATGGTTGTGGGCCGCCCTCAACGTGTCGGCGTCGTACTTAAAAAAAATTTCATTTGTTTTGGCGTTCCGGTAAATGGGAATTAGTCCTGCTCTAATAGCCTCGTAAATCTGTTGACCACGAATGTTTTGCAACTCTGCCTCTTCTGGATCATCATTGCGGTGATACCAAAACTCAAACTTTGTCTGTCTCCATGCCGCAATTATAGTTTGGTGGTCCGTATCAAATTTGCGCATATACAACTTGAGAAGTTTTCGGTAAAGCAGTGTTGGAGAAATGCGCTTTAGATCCGTAGAAACAATTGGTGTTTCTGGCTTTGGCGAAACAAACTCAATTTTAGCACAACGGAGAGGCTTTATGCGGCGCATAAGAGCACACTAAAATGTTGAATCCCTGCTAGAATAAATTAAAAACAATGACAACAGCAACAACAACAAACAACAAACAAAAAAAAAAAAAAAAATCAAATTTTATAAAACAATAATAATAATAATAATAATAATAATAATAATACAACGCAGCCTCCACCCACCCATCCTCTTTTTTTTTTTTTTTCCTGCGGTTGTTGTTTGTTTAAGAGTAAAGAAGAGACCTATTCCCCAAACAACAACAAAACAAACTTCATTAACAGTACACCACATAGAAACAAATATGATGTGTGTCGCTCCAAGAGACAACAATAACAAAAATAAATAAATAAAACAAAAAAGAACCGCCACTTTTCGATCTAATTTTCTTCTTACTTGGTTCATGTTCCAACAACAACAACAACAACAACAATCACCACACCTACGCACGCCGCGTCAGTTATTGCGTTGCGGGCATGTACTCAATAAAGTCCAAAAGCCAATCCGTGTCAACAGTTTTTTCGCTAAACAAAAAATCTGTCTCATATGTTGATGGCAGGTACACTGTCAGCAACTTCTCAAGTTTCCGCACCGTGCTTGTCGTGCCCTGAATTTGTATTGCCAACGAAAGGTCCTTCAGTTTGTTGCTCACAGCAATAAGTGCCCGTCTATTTGGCGGCCGCCTGCTCTTCCTATACTTGACCTCATTATCGCCAGCCGCTTTTTGCCCGCCGTGCGCCCCCGCAGCCGGGGCAGTCGAAGAAAAAGAAGAGGACTTGAGGGCACAAGCCGCAGAACATGGCGCCCACCGCGTGTCATCGGGCATTGTGTCAACTGTGTAGCAAAGCTGCGAAGAGACGTTGGCTGTGCAGAAGTCCGCCGCTACAACACCCCGTTCTTCCGCAAGTTGCGCCCAAAAAGAGCCGCGCTGTTCATGCCACGCCTCTGCCGCAGAAAAAAAGTGATGGTCATACGTCTGCAGCGGCACGGTCCTCCCTCTCAGACGCGCAATAAAGTACTGAAGCGGTGCCGCAGAGCCTGAAGGACCCTTGTCGTCTTCGTCCACAAGAAAAAACATATCTCGAATGTTTTTGAGATTTCGCTCTATAGTCTCTTCAACATCGATAATAGAAAACGAACCGACCTCAATAGCTGTAAGCCGCAGTTCATTTATAAATTTCAGAATCTCTCGCACTGCCGTTGGATTACTACTGCCAACGTCAATACAGCTAGAGATAAAATACTCGTCTACCCCGCAATCATTCAGGCTCCACAATCTACCCTTAGCAGACTTTAAAAACATCTTCATATGATCTTTCCATCGCTCAAGAATAAGAACAGCCTCCTTTTTTGCTTGATTGCGAATAAGCTCCAGTTTTATCCAAAAGTGGCAAAATGTGCTGAACGCACGCAAAGAGCGACACGGAGTAAAGGTCTGATCCTCACGAGCAGCATGCCGTATGACACCCATTACTAATGAAAGAAAGTCCACATGTTGCATTGTAAATCGTGCCACCAATCGAATATGGTGAGTTTTTGTCACCTCGTTACGTAGACTACCCCACCGCATCCAATTTATAGAAAGCAAAGCAATACGCTCCAACGCAGCTAACACCACGGCAAAATTGATGCCTGATGCTTTCTTAATGTAACCAACAACAATTTCACGCTGCTGTATCAACATGTCCCTCATAGATCTATGAGCGCAGTCAGGCTGCTCAAGCTCCCATAGCATGTAATCACAATATGCCACCTGAAGATGAAAGTTCTTAACCAGCAAAAACAACGCCTTCTCAAGAATATCCCTTGCCATTTGTTGGCGCTCTGCAGCCAAAAGAAGCGGCTGCTGGCCAAGGCAGTAATCTGCAAAACTAATCCAAGAATAAGCTTGATGAGGGAACAAACTGGTTCGCATTGCAAAAAAAAAACGCACTCGTTCATATCCAAAAAGCTCCATACCAATGTATGCAGACGAGGCAATTTCCCTATCAATCAAAAAAGTCCATTGAGCCCAAGTTTCAACTTCCAATCGCCGCATAACACTTTCCCTATCACTTACGACAACTTCAGAAAAGGTATCCTCTACAAGTTTTACTGGACGAGGAAGATACAACAATCTGGGCAAAAATTCACCACCATGATTGTCGCCAAACGTCCCCATAAAACGATTCAGCTCACCAGCAACGCCCTTGGCCCTAAGAAAGCGTTCCTCCAGACGCCCTTCAGATGGTGGCCTTCCTCTGTACTCAGACTTTACAAAAAAATCGTAATCCTCTTTGATCTCGCCAAGACCATTTAAAGGAGTGCGAAGAACCCTGACGTACATTTTTCTAATCCATTCTCTCCGTTGGTGTGAGTCGTGAATTTTGTCACTTTTCCACTGAATGTATCGCTTCCACAGATCGCCACTGGCAGGAGAATGACCAATATATTTCTGCAGTGCCGTTTTAAATATATTATCTAACGTCGCATTGTCTGGTTTTATATAGCGCTCCAAAAAATCAAAAAAAAGACGAAATAAATCAACACTAAAACACAAAGTAAGGTGACGAAAAAAGCAGTTCAAAATCCTACAATACGACCTACATGTTTCTTTTGCGTCATCTTCATCTCTTTCATCCCACAAAAAACGTCGTTTCGCAACCTCCTCTATTTCTTTCAATAAATACGCCACAACAATGGGACCACACGTAGGAAAAAAAAAAGTGGCAGCCAACCAAACATGGCGAACAGTCTTAATTGGAAAATGAACAAGGCTGTTCAGCAAAGATATCCATGATGTTGTGCTGTAAACATTTTCATTAATTCGCACAATATCTTCAATCATAGCCGGTGTCGGATTCAAAAGATGTATTTCCGTTCGCCTGTGGCGCGTTTCGTCAAACGTCAAAATGGGACCAAAAACAAGAGTAAACAAAACATTCCACGGTGAAAGGTCACCAGCACAACATTGCAAAAGATCAGGAAGCGCCTCAACACCCAGCTCCTTAACAGCCCGCTGTTTAACATCATGCAGCACCTCCAACGAATCGTGATACACAGCAGAAAGTCGCTCAGCCTCCAAGGCCTCAGATGTGTCGTTTATCCATCCAAGCAGTCGACAAACCTCATCGGTAGAATCATTCTCCACCCGCAAAGAATCGCAAATTTGCTCCATGACAACTTTCTTCAGCTCGTCACGCGACTTGTGTGCCGCAGTCAGTGATGGGTGGCGACAGAGGGCCTGCTGAAATACCAAAAGACATTTCTCGTTGATGCGTGTTAATGGAACGTCAACAACAGGTGCCTCGTTGGCCTTGCCAGCAGCGAACCGCAGGCGATTCATCAAAACCCTCAGCTCGTCCCCTTCCATTTTTTTTTTTTTTATTTGTTCTTTTTTTCTGTACACTGCACATTGGAAGTGCAAAAAAGCATAATAATAATAACATACAAAATGTAAAAATTCATCAAAAAAAAGATATATATATATATATTTTTATATTTTTTTTTGCAACAGTATCATAAAATCAATGCTTTTCTTTTATTTTTTTAATTTTGTTTGCTTATTGCGGTATTAAAGCAAAATAGAACAATATATATATATATATATATATATATATATATATATATATATATATATATATATATATATATATATATATATATA
>JAWVMR010000093.1:0-22208 GCA_036321205.1 Trypanosoma caninum | reverse complement strand
ATATATATATATATATATATATATATATATATATATATATATATATATATATATATATATGTATAGATATATGTATAGATATATATAATAAACCATACTAGTAACCAAAAAGAAAAAAAAAAGTCCATATTGATATATTATAACCGTCTAGGATCTGTCAACAAACATAACCCCCACTACATTTTCCTTTTCAACAATACCCGTCAAAAACCGAACAAAAGTATCTCCTATTGTATGTAAACTTTCACTTATTAATGCCGTAGTTCTCTCACGAAAACCCCTAAAAAAAATAGCAATCTGCAAACATGCGCTGCGAAGGTCATGCCGAGACTCACCGTTGTCTCCCCCAAAAGACGCGACACGCCGGCGCTGCCCCGGCGCAAAAAAAAAGTTTTTGTCGCGGCCGCGCAGCCACGCACGCAGGCGCCCCGCCGCTTCACCCGTCGCGTGTTGCGCAAGGAAGAGCCCCACGAACGCCGTCAGAGAAATACAAAAAAAGAGGTGCTCTGCTGGAAACCCACGCCCTGAAAAAGACAACCGTTGCATCAAAAATATAAAAGTGTATGGTACAAATGAAGCAAAAGAAATCCGCATAAAAAATGGTATAATAACAAATTTTGCCGTGTTTTTTACCGTAAAATAATGACATCCACAAAAAAAATACACCAAAAATCGCTCTATTATATCCTTTCTATACCACTTGTTGATTAAAAATGCGATTGCCACACCAATATGCCACGATACAAAACAAAATAAGCCCTCAGAGTCCTTTACACAATGTGGTTCAGTAAAAACGCTCCGTGCCAAGACCACCCACGTCGCACCTGCCAATAAAGGAAGAACAAGAATTAGTATAAGCAGATTAAACACAAAAACAAACAAGGCTGAAAAGCTTGGTAGCGACAGACAACCAAGAAGGAATTGCAAATCCTCCTCAAACAAAAAGATTGTGCCCTTGTCAGTAGACATTCCAAATGCAAAAGCCATTTGCAAACGCTCAACAGATGGAGCTTTTGCCAAATCATTTTTAATTATCTCCATAGAATCAAGCATTGTTTTTATTCGTGATTCAAATTTGGCGCAAACATCAACAGGCAATCCACGAATAGGGCTAATCACATAGCGCAGCGAAGACCTATTGTTTTCCACAAATACCTTTGAGCTAAGTTTAATACCAAAACATGAACCCAACCACCATTTAAACTTCAAGGTCGCAAAAAAGAAACGACACCGTGGAAGCAAATTGTTTAGAAAAATACCTGCGTTTCTAAATGTCCCCAGCAAAAGAAGCTTTAGTGTACTGTACTCTACAATCCACCGAAATGTAAAAAAAATAACACGACTTCGTACTTCGATGATGTACAACCCGCTTATTATGTACGCCGTCATCATAAAAACGCTAAAAAACCAATAACAAATGACGAACGCCACCACACGAACAACCCAAGAAAAAATAACTGCAATTGAAACCGCTCTTACCTGCATAACCTCCTCCTTCATCTCAAATAAACTCTGTGTTACTGTAACCCAAAAATCATAAGCCACCTGAAAAACCGTAAAAGGAAGAATACGAAAAAGCACCAACAGTCCTATCCAATACTCCACAAGAGTAAATCCAGTGGCTTCCACCAAAATCACAGGAAAAACTCCAGGGGCCAATACTCTGGCAAAGGAAAAAGAATGTCTAACAAGCAGATATGAACTAGAAACAATTAAAATAAAAATTTCACAGTAGGCACGTAAAAAGGCCTTCACGTCCCAGAAGGAAATAATCGCCAAGACATTACTCTCTAGCAATTTGTACGCATAACTCCACCTCAGCCATTCCTCTGGCAGCGCCTTGGCAATAATACATGCAAGATAAAAAACAAACGAACCAAACAACGCCGCCACATATCCAGTTTTCAGCAAAGATATAGAGTCAACTTTGGATATAAAAATTGTCAAGGCAAAAATTGGGAATAGTAACGGATCATCATCTTCTATAATTAATTTTTCATCACAATTTTGGTTATCGCAATAAAAGCTGTTATTCAACTGCAGATTACCAAAATTCCGGCACATATCATTGTCCTTTGCCTGTGATAAAGTGTCAAGTGCCTTCAAAATGCTGATTGGTGACCGTGAGACATCCCTTAAATCCAAGTATTCAAAAACAAAACCTCGCGGCTCTCTTTCCTTTGCAAAAATATCAAGTGCCTTCCAGGCCTTGTAGTGATCATTTGAGTCGACTGGGCCATCTGTCGCAAAAAAATCCAGAGAAAGCACTGTAAGCAACAAACACCCCGTCAAAACTGTAAAGGAAAAAAATAAAATAATTTTCAACATTCCACCAAAATATATAACTGTCGAAGCAATCATTTTTCGATGCGGCAAAAAACGCAAGCGTTTTGTAAAACAAAAACACATCCAAACACAAAAAATTTGTCTTGCACAATTAATTGCCCAAAACAAAAGCTTTGATGAGCGCAATGCGTCAAAAAGTAACATTAACATAGAGAACCGCATCTGGGCAAAGCTGTACGTTGGAGATGTTAACTGCAAAGCCAACCGCAAAGCAGCGGTGCAATACGCGCCGCCATCAAAAGACCTCCATGACATTACGGTGGCCAAGCGCACTAGTTCTGGAATGACTCGTAATAAAACCACAATCGCTACGTAAAACAAAACAAAACGCACGTGAAAAAGAAATATTTTTGAAGACAACAATGACCTAATTCTTGACATGCTCTTAGACCGAAGACGCGATGACAAAATAAATTCGAGAACGTCTGCGTTATCCTCTGGCAGTTTAGCGCTGTCTAAACAGAATTCGCCAGTCCCGTAATAAATTTCTTCTTCGTAAGACTCCTCATCAGTATCCAGTGGCTGCGTCTCCGCAATTCTCTCCCCAACTCCCTCCTCCTCCTCCTCGTCGTAACCAACGTCCAAAATATTCTCCTGAGTGTCATACCATACCCGCCAGGCTTCCCACATAAAAAAAAAAGGAAACACCAAAAGCGTAACCTCCATTCCCACTAGTAGAAATGTGGTAAAGCTATACTCTTCGCCAAAGTCAACAAGTGATCTAAAAAAGGGATGTCGCTTGGTGGTAACAGAAACAAAAGAACCAGTTATGTAGTAACATGTAGCAACAGCAAGTGGAGTAAGCATAATTACCACGAGATGAAACAATAACCAAAGGCATATTCGCAAATACCGCCTCCAAAAATATTTCGCACAAATCCATAACAATGCAATGGTTTTCAACAACACACCATGATTACTATAATTATTATCAATCCTGCTGGAACGCAGCACTTTTGCAATGCTGTATGTGGCGCCGCAGACCTCACAGAAAAGCGACCCACGGTGACACACCCAATCGGAGAGACACTTTGAGTGAATGTATCGCATAGACCCTTCGCAATTGCAGGGACTCACCAGCCTTCCGCTTGTCCTGTGACACATTCGGCAAATCGCTTGTGTAGCAGACATATTGCGTTCAATCTATACAAACACGCACACACATATAAAAACAAAAACATAAGCATGGACATTGACACAAACATTAAACAAATACCAAAGATAATAAATAAAAAATAAATTGGTAAACAATAAATAAAAAATCACTATTCAACAACAACAACAAAAAAAAAAAAACATATAATTGTAATTATAATAGTAGCAATAATAATAATAAACTGTTTTTGAGAGCGACTTCATCACTTTGCTCCCTGGAAAAGCCCAACATCAGCTTTCTTTTTTTTCAGAAGCACTGCACCCTATGGCGTTAAACTGTGGAAACGTTTGAACCCCCACCTCATCCGCCGCCGCGGAAAGTCGCTTGTCTAATGTGCACAGCAGCAACTGCCTTGACGCCAAACCTCGAACCTCGCGATTATGGCGACGTACATGATACTTCAAAAATGAAAAAAGCATCGTTCCCTCAGAGACCATCGATACACCCTGAAAAGTGATTGCACTTCGTTGTCGAAAAGCGTACTGGAGAGCCAGACATGTGTTCAATATGCGCAGATCAGGATCATTACTACAAGCAGGTTCATTTAGTCGTGAATAAGCCAAGCAGGAAATAACGGAAAACGAGGTGCAAGGAAACTCTGATGACAAGGCCACAACCGTAACTGAAGGCTCCTTTATAAACGCCATCACACGAGACCAAAGAAGAGTTCTTACTGTCCGTTTAAGCTGCGTTGATGGGTTCCAAATCAGTTGATAAATCTCGCGAACCGTTGTAAACGGCAGTATGACACGTCTAAACAATTTATCTTCAAGCCATGGGTACACTTTCAGTATTGGTCCATAAAAGTGGTTGAGTGGAAGATTTTTTGCCGTAAATTGAAGAAGAAAATTTGTGTCTATAACCAACAGTGTGTCACCCTCTTTAAAAGCTGCGTAAGCAAGCTCAAAAACTGGGCGGGAATAAGCGTTGCCCACGCCTAAGAGACTCATATAAATAGCGCTTAAAGGATTCAAGTAGCGCTGATACATGCGAAACATTTCGCCAATAGACAAAAGTCTAAATTTCCTTCGTTTCTCCGTTAGAAAAGAAGGAGCAACCACGCCCACCCGCGGATTCATGCGATAATTCATGTCGTCCACAATTTCACGTAACGTGAAATTGCTATAAGGGTCCGCCGAGTACAGGCAATCCGAAAGGGCTGCGTATGTCACAATATCTTTTGGTCTGCTTTCCCTAGAAGAGGAAAAAAGTCCCAAATCGGCGGCCGCATCCAACGCGGCACACCAGTGACCTCCTTTCTGAAGAGGCCTGATTAGCACCGAAAATAGCCTGTCGTCGACTACGTGTCCCTGCGCCAAAGCGGCAGCGAGAAGACGCAACATCTTTGTGTGCTCCCCCGCTACCGCCAAAGAGCGAACGACAGGCCTAATGTACTCGGGACCCAGCGTGACAGGCGACTGGCGGTAAAGCAAGTGAAGCGCCTCGCCCCAACGCCCATTAACAGCTAGTGTATTCAGTAGTAAACGCGTGTCTGCAAGATTTTGCTGCATACGATCATTGCTCATGTAAAGAGCAAGCGAATACTCCCACATCCCGGTAAATACTGAATACATTAGTGCCGAACGCCTCCCCGAATGCGTGGAAACATCCACATCCTCTTCCATAATTCGCTTAATGGCGTAAAAATTACCACAACGCTTGAAGCGCTCTAACGCAGTGCTGACAAGGCGACTAGGCGGTTCCCTGTAACCACACGTGCCCTTGATTACCCCGTAGTAAAAAAGTGAAACACCCCACGACGACTCCATTTTTGACAACCCATGCTGCAGCTCCTCCACTGCCGGGTGGTAGATCCCAGAAAGCAACTCGCAGGTTGTGTGATATGTGGAAAGAACATCTACCCACGATGCGCAACCTGATGATGCAACCAGAAGAGGAAAAAGAGCAGTTGTCCGCAGGGGGCCCTTTTGCATCTAAAACGACAATCACACACACACACACACAAAAAAAAAATATATATATATATATAATAAAATAATAAAAAAAAACACATACGCAAAACCAGCAACAAAAAACAATATATAGCAATAACTGCATATATTATATAATTCATATCATTACTGTAACTTTTTTTTTTTGTTTTTTGTTATTGTTTCTTTTGTTTCACAAAAGTATATGCCCGTTTTTTTCGCTGTTGTTTTTTTAATTTATTTTTTTTAAAGTGATAATACACCCAAATTGTTTTACATAAGTAAAAATATTATATATATATATATATAATATATTAACTTAGCAAAAAAAAAAAAGGTGTATAAAAAATAAAAAAATTTATTATATAAGTAAACTAAAGTAAAAAAAAATGTGCAATAAAGACATATGTGCCCCACCAAATAATATTAATAATACCAGTAATATACGTATAGACACAAGTATATATATAGATATATATCAGTGTGTATAATTGTGCAAAAATAAAAAAGAAAAAAAAAAAAAAAAAAAAAAAAAAAAAGTGCAAACAGATTAAGTTTACTAAGCTAATTCCATTTCCATTTCATGAGTAATAGCAAGAAGCAGCTTCTCTTTAAAAAGTTCATATGTCTCGTATGGAGGAACAGTCACCAATGAGGTGCACGACTGCGCCCGTGGGAGGTGCTCTGTGCTCTCTGTATTCTCAATCACTCTAATTGTGCGTATAAGCGGGAGCCTCTTTTGTCCGCAGGCAAAACAAAGAAAAGAGGCCCGCTGCTCCACATCAAGTTCATCCATAATGCGCCAAAATGTCTGCTCTCTGGAGCCGCCAAGCTGCACCTCGATGGACTGCCTCATCAACTGCGGTGTCAGGTTCGAGTCGCCGCATATCATACGCTCCAGCTCCTGCCAGGAAAGACAGCGAACAACACGCTTGGGCAGTACAGACCACAGTCCCTCGCGAATCGCATTCAACTGTAAGTCCATTGAGTGAACAAGACAATCCTCCGCAAGCCTGCGACACTCAGCCACAAACACCTCGTCACTCACCTCGTCATTGTTCAAAGACCCCAGCCTCGCAGAAAGATTTGGGATGATTTCTTCAGCCATGCCATTCATAAGAAAATCAGGGTCCTCCATGCTCCTCTCCACCACACTGTCAACATGCTTGTAGTAGTCCCTCACCGTCAGTGGATTTTCTACCAGGTATTTCCACACAAACCGTGAAAAATCAAGTGCTAAGGGTGTCTTTGTCACCGCAGCATGGCCCATTATCTTCCCAAGAAAGTTCAACAAAATAAGATCGTATGTGGAGTTAGCGGAGCTATCAGGGACAAGTGCAACTCTTCGCGAGTTATTCAAGTAACGACAAAGAGGATTCCGGTGATAGTCTGTATGAGGGTAGCATTTGTCGGGATGCGCCATAAGTTCCTCGCAAAGAAACGTCCACAGCTGTCTGTATGGCCCCCCGTAATCCTGCGGCGCGTGGCCACTGCCGGCAATGTAAAGGTGAACTTTGAATAAAGGACTTTGACAAAACTGTTTGTCCGTAAATGACCCTATTTGTTTGTATATCTGCGACAAGACAGAGTGCTGGAGTGCCACCTCAGGTGTGCGGGGCAGCGTAGAGTACAGTTCCGTTATTCGCACGGTAATACTCGCTGGGTTGTTGTTCTTCTCAACAGGAGGAATACTTACAAGTAACTTTTTGCCAAACGACCGCCGCACAATAGGCTTCAACAACAAAAAGGCATTTGACAACCGACCGTCCACAACGTCAGTATCTAAATCAATAAACCGACGTGCTGTTGCCATGCAACTCTCCGCAACGGAAATAACTCTGGTATGTTGTTTTCTTTCTTCAACAGTAGAATTTACCAGCAATGGGTATCTTGCCAAAAGCTCAACTTCTGTTCGATCTAATATTGAGAGAGAGAAAACTGAAAACGACAAACTTTGTCCATTAGAACCATGAGACAATGTGGAAACTTCCACGTCAGACAAATATGAAGCCAACTGCTCATAAAATGCTATGGGCCGAATTTGCAATGCGCTAGGTGATGTTGTCTCATTATCTGTAGAAATATGAAAGCGTGTGTAACGCCCCGAGATGTCTGAATAAGAATCAGGAACATATCCAAAACTCTCACTGCAAAACGTAATTCGCATGCCCCTACAGTAGCCAGTTGAAATAAATGCATACAAACCATTATCACCATGATCAATAGGAATTGGCACAAAAGAGCCATATACGCCATTTACTGACCAAGCCGCCAACTTTTTATCCATGTCGAGTAGGCAACCAATCACAGACCCAGGTGTTAATTCTTGCACAAGCCCGTATTCCTCTTTTTTGTTTTTTACAGTCAGCTCCGTGCCAGTAAAAGCAAAACTGCTAGAATCACTCCCAACATGTATACTTGGGACTTCAATATGTTCTTCTGTTCCCCAACCAACAACAAATGGCGCGCTTAGTCTTTCTGGAAGAATTACTTCGTAATAGTACTTTCCATAAGTACAAGTAGGACATGAACTCATGACCTTACCAACCTTAAGCAGATCATCTGTAAACTCGCCAAAAACGCAGACAGCCTCAACAGTTGAAACATCATGTCTAGTCACTGTTTCTTCAACAATGTCCACCACCCTTGGTAATGGAATCCCCTTCCGAAAAGAATTTGCCATCTCTATCAGACAGTGCAGTGGTGCTAGTGGAATATGGCGGACCGTTTCCCAGCAAAAAGAACGCCCAAGACTCATCACAAGCTCCACACCGGCAGATATATCCCTGCGACTTTCAAATGAGGTCAAAAAATTCGAGACATTTCGATCTACCCACACAAGCAAAGAAGAAAGAAGCTGCTTATAAATAACATCAAAACCACTACGATGCTGCTCGACAAGGCTAATAACATTCTTCAGAGGAGAATGGCGGTAGGCGGCACCACAACTGTGAGTAGCCGCAACAACAGCGTGGAACAGATCCCAAAAAATGCTCGGAAAGTCAACAACAATATGTGGTCTTAGTAAAACACTCTTTGTGATTAGCAAAGACAAAGAGGTAAAATCCCAGGGTTTTGCAGCAGGATCCAGAATAAGATATAATGCCTCATACATTGTATGCAGCAAATGCTCAGTGTCTGTGCAGGCTAAAATAATTTGTTCAGTGAGTGGATGTGCATGATAATGTATAATAGACTTGAAATCATCCCTGCTCACCACACCACCCTTGTCAAGAATAAAAAGAAACAAATGACGAGAAAGCAACACAATAAGGCGATGCATAGTTGACGCCATGTCTCGTTGTATTGGTGGTAGTATAGGTGGGTTTTTGCACTGAGGCAAGGGCTCAATGTGCACCAAGTCCGTAGTGAGAGGAGCAAATTTAATCTGACGAAGCAAGCTTACCACAAATGTCCCAGCCCTATCGTTTTTTGGCTTCCACTCACCTGACACACGTTGGCCTTCCCAATCAATAACACCATCCATAACAACAAAAAAGTTATTCTCAGAACACATAGTTGATTCTATTCTCTCCACAGCTGCATCAAAAGATAATTTTGTTCCATTCTTGGCTTGTAACCGCAAAAAATTATTGCTGCATTTTGACTCGGTGTCATTAAAAAGACAAAGACGCACAGTCCTGCTGTAACGTATATATTCTCCAAAAACATTACACTTGCATTTAAACTCCTTGCTGGCTGAGAAAAAGGAAACCTCAGCCATACCTGAAATATCAGCCTCAAGCTTGATTGAAATAAAACCACTGCCTCCTTTGGGCACTGATATTTCCCCCTGCCATACACCTTCCAGGGTTGCGTTGGCTGATCCATGTTTAGTGCTTGTAATCCGCAAAGTATGTTCAAGCAAGCTACAGGGTAATCCGTTTTTCATAGTCCACCATGGCTGTCCGTCACACTGTTTCACTGGAATACAATCAGCCGTTTTTAAAATGAAACGTGTCGTTGATGATGACAGGGATGTTTTTGTTGT
The DNA here is from genome assembly GCA_036321205.1 of Trypanosoma caninum. Taxonomy (NCBI): domain Eukaryota; phylum Euglenozoa; class Kinetoplastea; order Trypanosomatida; family Trypanosomatidae; genus Trypanosoma; species Trypanosoma caninum. Next base: position 12,784 of record JAWVMR010000093.1, on the reverse strand, counting down.
TGCTGATGCTGATCCGGTTATTAAACAGTCAATTGCTACTCCTTCAAACAAACCTAAATTTCCTGCAGATAATACCCTAAATATTTTTCCCTTGTGTTCACCACCAACAGCGCACAACAACATGCCTTTTTTTGGTCTACAGCGGATATCGCCAATTGCAGTGGATGGCTTAAACCCCGCAACAGGTGTATCTCGTGTTAGCTCACAAAGACAGTTGCATGTCATGTCAACTGCCGTGCGAATTTCCTGAATAAATTCAGTGTGAGTATCATTACTTATTTCCATGGCAGCCATACGGCCAAGAATGTCTAACAAGGTCGAACTGTGTAAAAGAACATAGGCAGAAAGAGTCTCGTTTTCGCAAAGATATGAAAGAATAAGCAAAAGCCTAGAAATAACAAAACCACTATTCATTGTGACACCCGTATCAAGAACATCGCAGTACAGCAAACGTTCCTCCGCAATAGCATCAGAGTGCCCAACTAAAAACTCCTTATAAGAGACGCGGTAATTCTCTTTATTTAAAGGAAGCTGGTAAATAACCATGCCCGTATTATCTGCAGCAACAACCTTGGCTTGCAAAAGTTCCTTATTTACAAATACATATCCAGGGGTCCCCGCTTTCGGTAAATCCTTAGACGAATATAAAGGGAGACGACAGTGCTCTGCTCTGACAAACCGCATTTTTTCGTTGCATGAAACACGAAAAAACTTACCTTTGGCCTCCTCAACAGTTGCCAAAAACGTTTTGTTCATCTCTGAATACACCGAGGCTCTCACATTTTTCTGACCAAAAATCACAAACCCAATCAAGTTGATGCTATCGGTTGCTGTGGAAGGCGGAAAAGAATATCTGCCAAGTGTCAGCCAGTCACAGCGAATATACGCCTCGCCCGAGGCCACGTTCACTTCAATTGTAATGGTCGAGCCGCGCTTAAAACCACATGGTGAAACAGTTGCAAAGTTGTTTTTACGAGTTAACGATGAATCGCTGCAAAAAGAGACCAGACCGTTCGCTCCATAAATACATTTTTCCCGGAGCCTTTCAGGTGGCAAGGAATATATCTCTGTTCTATCACCAACGCCAATAAACATGGGATTATCAAGAGAAAGATACTCGCCATTTAATGTGTCCACCAAAACAGTAAAAGTGGCCACCGTTTTAAAAACAATACCCCACATAACCATTGCATTGCTTGTCGTAGATTCCGCAACGCAGTTTATATGCTTTTCCACAATCCGACAACCCCAATTTTTCAAATATAATGCCGTTGTTCCAGGAATCACCACATTCATGCCAACAGCAATCGATTTGGGAGGAGAAGAGACATAGACAAGAGGATCCGCCCCCATTTCTGTAAATGAATGATGAAAGTGTATACAAAGAGCAAAACATGATTGGCACAAGTTATAATCGACACACTCGTTGCATTTGTACCAAACACGCGAACCCAAGCGAGTCTCGAGATGTTGAGTCACACAGCCATCACACTTTTTCTTTCCATTTACAACTTGAAAAACAAAGTGTGGCTGCTGAACCGTTGTACGTACTGCAAATTTGTCAGTCTCAGATGGCAAAATAACTGCAGCAGCGTCAGTGTTGTATAGATGAACAAAAAGAAAAAGTTCAGTGTCTTTTGGTATGCTGTCAAAAACAAGACCCATAAACACCTCCTCTTCATTCTTTCCCTTGCGATAGGCATTCATTGTGCCTTCATCACGGTCAACTTCCAGTCGAACAATATCCCCACTAACAATGATGCAGTTGGGCTCATCCACAGGGTTGAAACGAGTTCCCGAGTACAAATGCCGCAGCCGCCAAGGGGCGTCGTCCATATCGTGAATTGCCCAGACCTCCGGGTTGCCAACACCCAAATCCCGCCGCTTCCAGTCAAAAGAAGACGTGCAGAGACCAAAATAATAACCACCGCCCAATATTTGTCCGGTGTGTCCTCGAATAAGTTGGCAACGCAGGCTGAATCGCCCCGTAAGCGGCACTGCGGGCTCCGCAATTGCAATAAAAGGCGCGGTGGTGTTTGTTGCCCCGCTAGGAACCGTAGCCAAACGACCGCAGTAGCGAGGAGAGAAAACAAATCCCGGATGTGACAGCATGGCTGAAAATGTATAATCAAACGAAACTCTTGAAGGTTCCAGCAGTGAAATGTTTTGGGACATTTTGTGAATGGACAAAAACTCCTCAAGACGAAACGATTGAAACAAGTTATCCCATTCATTGGCCTCATCCTCAAGTAGATCCTGACGTTGCCGAGTTTCCACAAAACGGAGTGATTGAGTTGTAACAAGCGGAACAATGCGACGGCAAAGCGCGGAAACCAAACTTCTGACACAACGCTCAACCCCCAACATAGATGCAGCTCCCTCCTGAAGATCAAATGTGCCATTCATACCAGAAAAAAACACCGTGCGAAGATTGCTAATATTTTCATAGTATGTAATATTGCCAACAGAAAGTTTGACACTATGTTTTAGCAAACAACGAGCAGTCACCAAGGCCTTTTCGCCATTGCGACAGCAAAGCTGTAACACACGTGGATCCGGTGTACCTTTAAACAGCGCCAACGTAACTGTTGGAAACGCAGATCCGTCAAGCTCCTCACAAAGGCCGTCAGCGACCATATTTTCAAATGGCTTCAGTGTAAGCATGCAGCGCAGAACGTCAACAGAAGCAGCGCCAATAAGCTTCGATGATGAAATAGGCGCTGTCATCGTCCCAGGGCTTATGGTCACCGATGCATCATCGTTGTAGAGTTGAACAAATGGCACCAAATCAATGTTTGATGGAATGTCAGTAAAAAGGGTATTTAAAAAGTCACCATCTCTGAAATAACTCAAAGTTTGCTTGTCACGATCAAGAACAACACAAATAGCGTCTCCGCTACCAAAAGTCCGATAAAATATATTCGACTTCACAGTTGGATTCGTGGCGTGCGACAACTGAGGCGTTATGTCGTGTAACGCCCAAACAACCGGTGGTCTCGCAGCTTTCCAGCCCTGCGAGCTGGTTGTTGGTGTTAGTGGAGTCAGATTGGGAACTGCCACCCCAATATAGTACCCACCCTTCAGTGAGTGTCCTTTAGACATTTCCTTTCGAAAAATACGCACCGTAAACGAGACCATTCCTGTGCGTGGGAGAAGACCGCCAAGAACAATACTCCGCTGGGCATCGCGCTGCATACATGCCTCCTGTAGATTTTTTATTATCATGCAACGGTTATCACACCGTCGCCAATACGGAATAAATGTAATATCCGCGGAACTCTCTACAGATGCTTTAGCATGTTCAAATAACGTCTTTACAAGCTCTTGTGATGCATTAACATTCTGCACCCGCGAAACATGTGACAAAACCTCCGGAAGAAAGCTGATTGTTAAAATTTGAATAGAACGCGCAGACATCTTCATAAGAAGAGTCACCGCCTCAAATACAGTTTCCCCGATATTATCTGGTAGTGGATAAAGTTTTGTCATCTGCAAAATATGACGTAGTGTGGCAATAAATATCTTAAGAGATGAGACAGCAATTGAAAGCATGGCTGTTCGGTGATTACAAATTTGTGCCTCATCAAAATCAACCACAGGGGCCTCAATAAGAGACAAGGCCACATTTCTTATACCCGAGCATACAACCTCGCAACACTTGCAAAGAAAAGCCTTTGCAGATAGCCTGAAAGACTCTTGCATAGCACAGACACGAGCGGCAATGTAATGGAAGACAATTTCGGCGGTAGAAGCAACAGCATACCAACTGGGGCAACGCATAAAAGAAAAAACAGGATGTTGCATGCGAAAGTCATAACTAAAAGCTGCATAACCAAAGTTAACCAAAAAACTCACGCCACTATCATTGTCAAGGCGAAGAGTAGGAAAAAGCTCCTCAGTTTTCTCATGAACAACCCCCATGTAAGCAATTAAAACCCCATTTAACGTAAAAAAGATACGTCGGGTTGTCGCTACCACCCCACAACCAACAGTATCACCCTGCTTAAAAGGCGGACAGAAAATGTCATGTGTAGCACCCGAGTTCTCATAAAAGTAAACAACATCAACGTCGTTATCCATACCCTCACCAAAACGACTCAAACACAAAGCAAAAGTGCGACATTCAGACGAAAGAGTCACTTCATAGTAAAATACACGTGGAATGCCACAAAACGAGGGCACAAAGTGTGGAAGTGGCCACGCCTCGTCTGCACGCAAAATTAATGGACCTGAAGTAGCCTTTTCAAAACCAATAAAACCCTCTGTCAATGAAATATTAACATCCGGAATCACAACAGAAAAACCATTTGGAAGTAAACAGTTAACAGACACATATTCCAAAATCCCAATAAGCTCATTCCATGCACCCTGCTCTGTCGTAGAACATACAACGTCACATTGGCTCTGAGATTGAAAAGAAGGAGTCTTCAATGGCGTGCAGTATGAAAGCGCACTCATCATCTTTGCCAAATGTTTCAAAATACCTGTCATGTTACCCTCATTGCCATTACACTTAAAAAACTCACAATCAACTGCGTCCCACGGATGACACATAATTGCCAAGAGTAAAATAATAGAGGCACCATTTTTAGCTGGAGATGTCAACGGTGCAAGTAAAGAAATGTCTTTTTCAGTATTCCCAAAAACCAAAAAAGAGCTACAAGCCTCCAAAACAGAATGAAAAGCCACACGCACACACATTTCTAACTTGGTACCGGCGCCCACAAAACTCTCAATCATGTGCTTTCCGTTGCCTTCCCCGCACAGACGCCAAAGAACCTGCAAAACCCCATGAAGTGTTCTGACCTCCTCCTTTTCAAGTTTTGACAAAATGGTCAAAAGTAGCTTTAACCCACGGACTGTGTTTAGCGCTGAGATCGTTCGTTCCACCAATATCTTTTCCAGAGTCTCAGGCGTAATGTCTTTGGTAAGAAGAGCCCGCACCTGATCCAGTGTTTCTTGGCTTTGCATCACACCTTTGACGATGCTCCGTCTTGTATTTGTAGAAGAACGTAGTTCACCCACACCTCGTGATGTACTAATCAAGCCCTCAATTATCATAGACCGCCGTCTACTTGAAAGACGCCGCGTAAATAACGGAGAAACGTCACGCTGATAATACACACATGAGGTAATCCATTTGGTAAGACTCACAAGTGACTGGCGCGCGGCGTCTTTACCGCTGCCCTGCAGTTTACTTCCCCACTCTCCACTAAACCAGCGCAGCCGAAACTCGTCAATTGCCAACTGCGGATCCATCCCGCTGTGTATGAGAAGAGCCAACAGTGCACGAATAGCAGGCCGCATCGATACGGTCACACATCCCCGCATATTTTCCCAAACATCATCGACAAACCTCTTGCCGTCCCCAATATCGTTCAAAATATCAACAGCAAACGTAGATTCTGTTACGCGGTCTGGGATATCAAGTCCATGTGCAAAGAGTGTTTTTGTCGAAAGCCCATGACGCAATAAAGGTGCAAGAAAAACATCACACGGCTTTGGTGTCAACGTCAGATGTCTCGCTGCAGCCAATAGTAGGTTAACAACTGCATCGCGCAGTATCAACCTCCATCGCGTTCCAACGCAAAAATCATAACTGCAAACAATAGTAAACGAGGCCTCACCTATTCCATATAGCACCAATGATGATGCAGACACCTTCACAAAAGGCGTCTTGCTATTAAGAACAAGCTGGCTTGGCTTTGAAGCCGAAGAAGATGAGGTAATAACCGTTACATCAGATGTGGACACTTTCATTGCAATACTTACCGATGTTGCCTTTGTACAGTCAAGCAAAAACTTGAACGACCCATCATCCCCTGTTGGAACCACATCGCATGCCTGCTTCGTTTCAAAGCTTACAACAAATGGACTCTGCTTGACCCCATGTGCTAAATGTTCAAAAATATGCAACAGCGTCTTTTCCACGTCTGGGGTAACCGCAGCGGGACAGAGTGTGGCTACAGCGACAAGCATCGAAAAAAGTCCAGTGTGAACCACTGTCCCCTGCATTGCTTCATCATTATCACCTTCAATGGGCAAAGCCAAAAAAAGCTCTTGGGCATGTTGAAGAAAGAGCTTTAACAAAGACGACACAATTGTTGTATGCTCATGAAAACAAAGAATCTGAACAGAGATAAACGAAAACCACAACATATTAGGAACAACCACTGGACGTCCCAAAAACCGACTTCCCTCTTCAATTTTGCAGCGCCGAAGAAGACCTTTGGCTATAGAAAGTATCTTTAAAGGACTCTCCCTGGCAATGTACAATATTATGTTATACAAAGATTCCTTACTCATACAGCTCTCAAGCAGATCTGAGACTCCAGGATCATCAGCGTTCATTAAAACATCAACTTTGTCAGCCAACGTAAGCGATCTGCTAGCCCCTGCCCGAGCCAGTTTAGCGGCCAAGTCTCGTATGTACCCCTTGGGAAGCCACTCCATTATCTGCTTGCATGAACTGCCAAGTGTAGAAGAAACATGTGAAAGCGAATCAGCATCCTCTACAACAAGCCGATTAAAGTGCGCCATAGCCAGTGTCATCACTGCAGCCAGTTTAAGACCATTGGTAGTCCGCTTGGCACTACGCAAGACAGCACATAGCTGTTCCAAATTCTCACTGCGTAGCGTGGTTATTTCATGCGAAAGTCGAAAGTGATCAACTCCATCAATGCATATTCGCATTAATACCTCATTACACAGCCACTCCGGTGAGCCCCGCAGTACGTCTGTGCGTACAATCCCACTCTCTCGCAGTTGGTGTGCCCTCCTCGCGGGAGTGGAAATAGCAGTTACAGTAAAAATAGAAAAACGCTGCTGAAACGAGTACAAAAAAGACTCATCGCGAGAAATAAAATAAATAGTTTGTGTCTGAGATCCCTGACAGCGGTACATGTAACTAATTGTTTTCGATCCATTTTCAACAACAACAACTATCCCATCACCACCCTTGCAAGTGGACGGAAGACAAATAAATGTCTGGTAATCGCTGATCATAATGTCAGACCGCAAAAGTAACTCTTCCGGAAACTGAACGCTGTGATTACTCAACTCTGACAAGGTGCAAGGACAACACAGCGCCTCGTCCCAAACAGCACAGCTTTCTTGTATTGTAACCGCCCGCATAGTGGACAACTCTTTCACCCAAAAACCGATGCCCTCATCCAACGGCAAGTGAAAAAAAGTTTTTACAGACGACTCAACCATTCTCTCGGTAGAAAACTTTCTGATTGAGCGGCTGTCCGGACCATCACTACTCCACACCACAAGAGAACCAACATGTCCTGTTCCATCAAATATCGTTGCCCGAACAATCCTAGCAGCCTTGTGCTGGGCGGTGCGGACCCCCTGAAGATCAACCAAATGATTGTCAATTCCAAGTGACCACGTACCCTTGTTCCATTTGCAGTAAATAAAGTGCCAAGAAGCGTCGTTGGGACAAATACCAAAACATCTGTGCAACCCTTGCGACAATGTAATAACCCTACCATCAACCCGCAACGCAAAAATGTCGTCAATCGTTTCCAACACAACCAAATCTCCCACATAGTCACTGTTTATGTGCGAACATATAACAAAATTGCTAACTTCAGAGCAACAACCAAGCTGGTCCAGCACTATTTTGGCAGAGGCTGTAAAATACAGAGACCCTTTTCTCCCACTTGTTAGCAGGGGAGAAAAAAGAAATTCCACCAATTCTGGTGTGACTCTTGTTGGTATAGCAGCGCGCTCCGTGTTGTGCTCTTGAATGGTCGTTAACTCTGTGTTCAACACCACATGACAAAGACCAGATCTTGTTGTTAAAATAAGCTTCCTCTCCTCTGAGAATTGCATAATCCACAATGACTTAAGATCAAAAGCTACAGTGTTCTCAATTAACAGATCGCCTGTAGTTGTATCAAAAATCAGTATTGCTGAAACGGTTGCTGCAGCCAGCAGCAAACCAGATGGTGACACACAAAAGCAAAGCACACTACTCCCCTCTGATAACATTGGCAGAATTCGCGTTGTTTCCTGACAAACAGCATTTATGGGAAACGACATGACCTTGTGCGCTGGTGAAGTTAGTGAAAAACTGCGCAAAACCTCCTCGTGGTGAGGCAGCACAGCAGAGAAAGGAGCGTTGGAACCAAAATTAATGATACATTCTTCAAGTATACTAACGTAGGCAAGTACCTCCTGAATTTCGCCCCTGGGAAGAACAACAAACCCAATAAGGCTGCACAACTCTCCCTTTCGCTCCCGCGTGCAGTTATCGTCCATTAACAACTCCTTCCAGGTCTTGAGAGCGATCCGCACAACAGAGGAATTTATTGCCAGCGTGGCCTCAGGACAATGTTCAACTTCCTGCATGGCAATGGTTAAATTGTCCATATTACGCATGTTCTCAAGCCATATTGATATTGTTGATGCAACCAGCCGTGTTCTTGGAGTAAAAGATTGAAAAACTGGTGTTGAAGCTAGCCAAAGATTGTAATCGTCACTTTTCTGAGACGATTGTGACAATGGATCTCCAGTGTTTAAAACTTCTTTTGTTTCAACGCCGCCGTGGGACGTCATAGAAGAAATATTTTCCATAAGCTCGAGAAAAAGGGTCTCGTACAACTGAAATGGTGATGGGTCATCTATTTCACTTCCGTATATCGCCCAAAGCCCTTTAACATACCGCATCAAAACCTCTGGATCTGTTGGCACCTCCCCATCAAAATCCGGAAGATTTGGCAAAAGCGGAAAAGATACATCGCGCCGATTTTGTTTCTTTTTCATAAAAGTAACATAAGCCACACTATATAATTCAGAAAGAGTTAGTTTATCTATCCGCAACTCATTATTGTTTTTATTAAATAACTCATTGGGATCATGTATATATAAATATCCCTTAAGCAAGGGTGTCAATTTCACATACTTCGCCTCGTACGTTGTTGGTTGCAGTAGCGAAACATCAGTGTCATTTAAATATGTCTCATGTGGCAGTAGTGATACGGTCGTTTTTGACTGACTCTTAAGCGCCGTATTTGTAAACGGTTGCCAGTCGCATGTGCTCGGCATTTGTACTCCTGATCCCCCCCAAAAATAAAAAGGAAAATCAAAAGCACCGCAAATATAAATAATGATAAAAATAAATTCAGTTAATAAATACCAAAATACTAATAAGTAAATAAAGTAAAAATATATATATATATATGAACAAAAAAAAAAAAGACCTTAAATAAGGATGCAACTATAAAAATAAAATAAAAAAAAAATAGCAGAATTGTTTAAAATGTTGACATTTAGAAAGCGAGTGACACACACATTATATATATATATATATTGATAAAGTGCAACAAGAAAAACAAAATCACCAAAAAATACCACAGAAAAATAAAAAACATATACAGTTTTTTTTTTTTTTTTTTTTTTTTTCTTAAGTCATGATTTTATTTCTTTTACCTTATGTTTAGATCTTCTTTCTCAAAATTTTATGTGTCCTTACCCAGTCTACACGCAAAAAATAAAAAGATTCCGGCCGCCAAATCCCAAGGTTCCAATGACAGCCATCATAAAATAAAATAAACATGCATGCGTAGGCAAGTAAAAATTGTGCTAAAAAGGCATCCATACATATATATATATATATATATATATGTATTGCACTAATCAAGCTTAGTGTTTAATTTAGTTGTCGCTTTGCCATCTACACAAGTGCGACGCAAAGACGGTAACTGTCAGGTGCCTCCTGAGCAACCAGGTAACTCCTCTTCAGCAGACGGTGATTGTGGTGATAGTGTCTGGTCGTTTTCCTCAATTGGTGCATTTCTCCTCCGGTAAAGCCACCCAGGAATCCAGTTTGCAACGTAGGCAACAATGTACACCACCACCCAACACGCTACTCAGAACATCTCAACCTATAATATCAGCAAAATAATAATAATAATAATAATAATAATAAGTCAAAGTAAATAAACCAATATAACAACAACAATAAAAAAAAGAAAAACTACTATACAAACATACACGCTTTTTATAAACTCAACAGTTAAAGCTCATGATAAACAAAGTTCTCATCAACTCCAACCAAACTCTGCAAAGAAGTGCAGCTATGGTCAAAAGAACAACGATTAGACCCAACCTCCGTCGCCCATTCGCGTTTGATCGCAGATGGGTCTTTCGTTGTTGCCACACCAATAACAGCAACTTTGCCGTCTGCTTCATCTGCCTGAAGGGTCCGCTGTCCCGGCGCCGCCCGCTGCAAAACTTGGCCGTGGTAATCTAATTCCCAGTTGGAAACAACGCGGGATAGCAGGTCCAGCTGGTAATCAAGGCTGCGTGCATCCACAGAGCCCCGCGGCTCCATCCGCGACAACTGACACTGCAGCTTCGGCACACTAAATGCGCTGCGAAGCTTCTCCTGCTTCATGCTCACCACATCACCAGCCTCCGCAACGACCGCGGCAGTGTCCTCCTCGCACTTACGCGCGTCATCTGGCCAAAACTCCATGATGCGACATGTGTAACCCTGATCAACCAAAAACTCCATGCGATGCGCCGCGTACGCCACCTCCAGCGTATCGGTGCTAATGACAGAGTAGAACCATGCGTCAGCGACCCTGCCGTTGCTCGCCCTCGCCTTTGGGCGCAGAATCCTGCCGAGGCGCTGCGCCTCCTGCCGCCGACTTCCCCCATGACTGGAGACCTGTATCACAACATTGGCGTTAGGGAGGTTTACGCTAACATCCCCAACACGCGACAGACAAATAACATTCACCTTTGGCGTGCTTTGAAAATCCGAAAAAATCATCATTCTTTCTCGGTGCGGCGTCTCCCCAGAAACAACAGGGGCCCCTAAAAGATTCCCGTACTCCTTCAAAAGAAGAATATGATCACAAAAAACAAGTATCTTTGAGGATTCCACAACATGCCTCCGCACAAGTTCAAGTACGCACATCATTTTGTTTGGGTTTGCGGCAGCCAACATGACGAGCAAGGGCATCTTTCGCTGTCGAAGCGTATGATCCTCACTACTTCGCTCCATATATTCAAGACTAAACTGCCGTGTCAACGGTGTCAAAATTTCAATGCATGTAACATTTGCAAGGTAACCGCCTAAAGCCAGTGTCTCCCAAGAGACATCATAAAGTTTTGGCCCTACCAAATAAAACAAATCCTGTATCTTTGCATCCTCACGTACATACGTGGCTGTCAGTCCAACTACACCTTTTGCGTCAACAAGACCCAAGCTTTCTTTATACGCCTCCGCTGGCATGACGTGAACCTCGTCCATAATAAGGAGGCCATATGGCTTAAAAAGCTTCTCCTTTGGGTTAGGCCGCCGCCGCTTCTGAGCTCGCTGTCCGTTAAAAATGTCGTTCGAACTCTCCGTGCGGCGTCGCATATGTGCCTTGTGAGCCGTCACCAACATGCTATATGTGGTAAGAACAATGTCTGTATCCTCCGTTATCTCGTCCTTTTGTTTCCCTGTCAAACAAGCAATTCTGGCGGCGCCCCCCAACTTCGGCTTTTGCGCTTTATCCAACAAGGCATCACAGCTAGTACAAGAAGCACCAATGCTGGCAAACTCCAATATCTGGTTTTTCCACTGCTCCACACTAACACTTCCTGCACACAAAATCAATGTTGGTTTTTTTACCTTGCAGAGCAACATAATACCAACAAGTGTCTTGCCCGCACCACATGGGAGAACAATGCAGCCACTCCTGAGACATCCGTCATCCGCCGCGGCATTAAGAGCGTCAATTTGGTACGGACGCGGTTTCGTCTGCGTCCGCAACATGATATTTATATTGCGAACAGTGCAGTCCTTTTCATATTCATACTGCTGCTGGAGTGGAAAGCCAAGAAAAACGCAGCGCTCAGCTACAAGTCTCGCAGCAGCCCGGCTTCGAAGCATAAACAAAAACTTGTCATCAGCCCTAAGAATTTCATGGGGCTCAGCACAAAGAGAGCGCACAACAGAGTCTTTCAAAAGCGCCTCAGCCGTCTCAACGTCTTTACACTCCACAAACGTCTTCTCATCCTCAATAACTGCGCGGGCAAGATTATATCTGCCCATGCACATTTCGGTAAAGGAACAAACGCGAGCCCGTAGTGAACTCGAGCTCTCAGCGCAAAAGTTATAAACATAACAATCCAAAAAAGCAACAACCTCGGAAAGTGGCACGTTAGCGGATACTGCTGTGCCCAAAGAAAATGGAGTCATGTGGTATTCATGCATAAGTAAAGGGCGCGATTTAGGCTCTGCAATTGTATTAAGAAAGGGCTGAATCTCGTGAAATGAAAAACGAAAAGTCTCAGCCAGTAGCATAATATACCCTCCAGTAGAAATGTGCTCTTGTAAAAAAAGACACTGCATTTTTTTCTTTTTTTTCTATAAAGTTTAACCCTTTTACTATTATTAAAAAGCAAAATTTAAAAAAAAAACTCATAAGCTTCAACCTAACCCATCAACTCCGTGTGTATAATAAAAAGTCATACCAAAAAGAAAAAAAAAAAAAAATTTACATAATAACAATGTCTTAACAAAACCAAGTACAAATCCAAAACCAACAACAACAATACCACAATATATATAATAAAATTACGTAATGTTCTCTTGTTTGTTTGCGGTTTTTTTTTTTTTTAATCCATCGACTAGTGTTCAAATAAAAAAAAAAAAAACAAAAAAAAAAGGGAAAAATAACAAAAAAAAAACTTAAAAAACTACCACAAACGTGCTAAACAGTAATTTTACTCCTCTGGGTGCCATGCTCCCCTGACTGCCCGGCTACCACGAATG
>JAWVMR010000092.1:0-25376 GCA_036321205.1 Trypanosoma caninum | reverse complement strand
CCCCCCCCCCCCCCCCCCCAAAAAAAAAAAAAAAAAAAAAAAAATACAAGTAAAAGAAAAAATGTATATATATTTTTTCTTGAATAATATACACTCTGATTACACGCTCCAAGTATATACAGAATATCAATATCAGTATACATATATATATATATATATAAACACCATACTCAAAAAAAAAAAAAAAAATTCACACGCAAATACACCAAGAAATAACACTGTTGCTGGTTCGTTAAATGCATGGTATTTCACACTGCAACATGGTAAAAACAAAAACAAAAAACAATGGCATTAATCACCGTATTAAAATGCTGATCAATCCCCACCACCATATATATATATATATATATATATATGTACAACGTATATAAAAGAAATAATTAAATTCAAAATGATTGCATGCCAAACTTCCGTGCAAAACTAATTCCATACAAAAAAAACAAGGTGGTTTTGAACTCCCCAGCAAAAACCACTTTTTAAACTCTTTTTATTTTCATTTTTAAGTTTACATTCTCCCAAACCTTTCGTTTGTTTACACTTACCTGTACTATTCGCCTAGCCAGCCTCATCTTCATTGCATAATAAAGGGGCATCATCATTCTTTTTCTCCATCACGGGAACCCAGTCATACATGAAATCATGCTTTACATTTGGCCCGATGGAGTTAAGAACCGACGCAATAAGAAGTCGACAAATTCTATACTGTGGTACTTCTATAAACTCCATCTTACGTGAGTAAGTAAGAAAATCTTCAAACTGGCGAGGGCACTTGGAGCATATTTGCGCCGGTGAGAGCATTTGCTTGATGGCACCGATAGACTTCTCTTTGATATTACGGTCAGTTATCTGAAGATTTGACCACGGCAGACGCCCACGATAAAGATGTACAAGAATATACGCAATCTGTTCCATGTCATCGCGGCGACTCTGGGAAAAGCCTTGATGTGTGCGCAAAGAAGCGTAGCAGGGGGTGCCAACAAAGCTCTTATTTACTGCCATCTCCCGATGTACCCCATTCGATGACTGGAAACGGATGCTTAAACCAAAATCAATCAAATAAAGAAAACGCGAAAAATTACCAACACCCAATAGAAAATTATCTGGTTTAAGATCGCGGTGTATGTACCCGGCTGAGTGGATAAGTTCCAGCCGTGAAATCATTTCATCCGCGAGCATAACCGTCGTTTTGAGAGAAAAACGTCCTATTTTGGCACTAATACTTTGCAGCGACGGTCCATGAATAGACATAACGATAACTCTGTAATCGCCCTCCTGGCCAAAATACTTAAGTTCCGGGATTCCTCTTGAGTTGCGGCATGGCACAGAGCTCTGAATCTCTTGTATCACACGGGCCTCGTGAAGCAAAAAGCAGCGGCTCTTTATCGGTTCAAGCTTCACCGCAATGGGTTCATTAGTAGACACCACCACACCAGCATACACCTCGCCAAAACCTCCTTTGCCCAAGAAACGATCAAGTCTGAACTTTCCATGAAAAAGAGTGATTGGCTCATGTGACATGGTGGTTGGAATGTAATATATATAAAACTATTATCCAGGCTTTTACAAAAATTAACCTTTTTGTTCAACAAAAAGAACAATAGCAATGCAAAGGACAACAAAGCTTGCACTAAAAACAAAAACAAACAAGTACCAAAAAGCAAACAAACGAACAAAAAAAGGGGTAGTTTTAAATAATATTTCTCTAACAGATAGGTTAGTACACGCTGCTTGTTTTTATCTTCACTAAATCGTATTTCACACCTTTCCCCCCCCCTCAATATTGTTAAAAAAACTTAAAAAAAACGCGATCACAATTGTGCCACAATTACTGTACAGATTTTACTGTAACACATACGTCGTCTAAAACACTCGACGTAGCTGTAAAAGTAGCTTCATTCTTTGACAAAACGCCTATCAACAGGTTTACACACAGTTTTAGGCTTTCGTTTTCTTCTTTTGCCTTATTATAAGCCTTTTTTGCTTCATCAGCGGCGGTTTGAAGAGCACTCATTTGAGAAAAATCTCTGCCAGTACTCTGCCAAGATGCCAGACAAGCTTTCGCTTGCATCAATTCTTCCTGAGTTTCTTGAAGCTTCTGCTCGGTCTCACAACATCTTTTAACTGCTGCCTCCTTATCTCTGCGGACATTCTGCAAAAGCTCTACTGATTCTTCCAAATTTTTCAGTAAGTCAGTTACTTCTATAGAGTTTTTGTCGCGTTCATCAGTAACTTTTGCGATAAGGGCCTTTGCCTCTTTTTCTCTATGTGCCATCTCCTTCAGCAACTCGTAAACATTATTTTCTTTCGCCATCGGCACTGCATGTAAAGCCAACAACCCTAGTCCAAATCCACACACGTCATTTTTATATTCCTCAAATCCAGAAATGCTATCAGAACATCGGAAAGACAAAGATTTTATCTGCTCCTGCAAAAGCAATAAAACACGTTCGTGTTCGGCTTGCTCTGAGGCCCGCATCGCCTCAACTTCACACAATGCCTCATCACGTTCAGCAAGCATTTGTAATGCGGCTTTCTCTCCTTCGCGTGCCATTTCAAACTTTGAAACAAAACCCTCCAGCTGCCCAATAACATGATTCACTTCCTCACACTTACTATGAAGCTCAGCCATCAAACTTTCAAGCCGTAAGTTAAGCAGCCCCAGTTGCGAGTTTTTTTCGCGAACAACATCCTCAAAATAGCGCCGCATCATGCAAAAAAAGCATTCTTCACAAGTGTCCTTCAAAGCTTCATTCTCAAAAACTCGTCCAGTCTCATCAATAGGACATCCAACAACATCACTACGCAGCAAACTGCCATCAAAGCAAATCTTAGCACAAGTCATACAACTCATTTTGACAACACTTGTGCCCCCCTCGCACAAAGGAAAATCATCAGCAGAATGCCTCAAACATTCAGAAGAAACACCGGTCAATAAAAAAAATTGCACATCACACAAGAAATTTTGCAGCATAATACAAAAATTAGTATCTAACACCTTATTAATTTTACCTTCACTAAAAAATAAACAAAAATCTTCTCTAAAAACCAAAAACTTTGACATCAGCACCTCAACATTCCTCATCCTCTGAGACACTTCTGCAGACAGCTCCCTGTTGGCGGCACACTGCTTCTCAAGATCTACCGTCAATACCTGCGTGGCCGCCTTGCTCTCCTCCAATTCCGCGGTCATACTCTGCATGGCTGCCTTGCTCTCCTCCAATTCCGCGGTCATACTCTGCGTGGCCGCCTTGCTTTCGTCCAATTCCGCGGTTAGCTCCCTGTTGGCGGCACACTGTTGTTCTTCATGGTCCAGCGTTGTTCTATGTGTGGCGGCTTTTTTGTCGTTAACTTTTACGTCTAGCTTTTGAATGTCGTTATGTTTTTGTTGCAATTTTGCGGTAATGCTTTGGTTTTTTGCTTCTATTTGTCGAATATCTTCTGTTTGGTTTTTTATTATGGTTTTTTTTTTGTCTACAGCAATTTTATGAATTTCTGCTTCCTCTTTTTTTTTTATTGCAAGTTGTTCTTCTAGGTGTTCGTTAACTTTTAGCATTTCTTCAAGTTCTTCTATTAGCTTATCGATATCATTGTTACAAGCTTCAATTTTTTTTGTTGCTTCTTGCAGTTGATCTTCTTTTTCGGACAATTGTTTTACTAGGCGTGTGTTATTAATGTTTAATTGAATGACTTCGTCATTGTCATATTTTTGTAAAAACTTAAAAGGCAACATTGGAGGTTGTTCAGCACACAAAGCAATATGATCCTCTTCTAGCTGTATGGCAGCACCAGATTTGTTGTTTTGTTGTAGTAATTTTTGCAGGTTAGGATTTTTACGCTGTTCCTCTTGAAGCTGCAGTTTGATTGCCTCTGTCGGTTTTATAATGCTGCTATGTTCAAGCGCATTTGCAGAATTAAAGTAATCAGATTTTGTATGTTCTGGGTCTGAGCTACGTTGAAAAAAGGTATTTCGCCGATGTTCTTGTTGGTCGTTGTTTTCTTTGCATTGTGCATCAAAATTATCTGACAATATACAAAGTTTAGCAATCACGCAATTTAAACGCATTATCTCTTCGTTCAGAATGTAATTCATTTTTTTAATTTCGTCCCGCTCACATTGTGCGGCAGCTATTTGGCTCATGTACTTTGCGTTTGTTGACTTAAGAGTGTGACGAAGTAAATAATTCTCACCCTGTAACAAACTAAGCTGTGTAAGCATATCACTAATTTCGCTTTCATACGCATCTCTACTTCTAGAAATGTTGTACACCTCAAGTTTCTCAATAAATTCGTTAAAATACAGTCCTTTATGTGAATTCTTTTTTATACCCAAAACTTTACAAACATCCTCAATCGCACGATCAAGACCTTTTTTGACTCCATTTGCGTTAAGGTGAAGATGCTTTAAATATGGAAATTTGTACGTCTCAAGCCACTTGTCTATCTGATTGCCTGTAACGCTATTGTCATGTGTGACATCAAATTTCACAAACAGTTTATTCAAGCTTGCATTAAACAAAACATTGCTCACGCATTCTTGGGGTTCGCCAAGACAGCAAGACACATCCATGAGAAATGTAGCAAGTAGCTCTTCCGGCTTGTTTGTAACAAGTGCATCCGCTCCTACCCATGCAAAATTTGCTGTGTGATGTGTTGTGAGAGTTCTTTTGTGCGTCTTCAGCTGTGTGTCCTCATGTTGAGACATCCAGTCCAGTGGTAACATTCCAACAAAATCATTGCGGAACTGTTTGGTACCAGGCAATGAATCGTGACCCTCTGACTTTGGCTTTTTCCGCGGTTGATTGGGCTTTGTGACGTCAAGAAAAATCTCAAAACACATCTTTGTGCGCTCCTCAAGCTCCCTGCAATATTCCTTGAAACACTGCAGCTCAACCATAACGTGGTCCTCTTGTTTATTTTGGTTCTTCAGTTGTTGAAAGCACCTTTTCTCACAGACTGCATCCACCTCTGCCTTGATGAAAGGAACCTCCGCCTCGGTGATAACACATAGTTCAGAGTCCACATCCACGGAAACAACCTTTATAAGAGACGAGACAAGCACGTTCTCTTCTTTACCAAAGCGCCGTCTGAAACAAACAATGCTCGGGGACGCGGTAGAAAGACTTGTTATACGTTGAAGCTCTTTGCCCAACATCTTCGACTTGAGACGGCAGTTATCCAGCTCATAAATACAGTTTGCTATTTCCTCTGTGACATCAGTGGCACACCATACCAGAGAATCGGATCTTCGCATATTATACTCATCATTAACGTTACTATTGTTGTTGCCTGCAGATTTTTTGTTCATAGATTTTTCCGCGTTGATGAGGCGACGCTGTAAGCCTTTTATACGGCCATTCACACGCAGCAGTTCGTCAGCTAAAACTTCGGCAACACGGTTGTTGTTGTCATTTTCACACCAGTTCTCACGGTCCCATCGATGCACAACACAACTGCGACTGCCCGAATTATATTGTTGAATTCGGCCAACAGCCCAACTCCAAGTCGCGTCGTTGTCATCTTCAAGTCGCTCGTAAACAACGACATCATTTTTTTTAAATAACTCGCACACGCCACGTGTCATTAACCTTGATTCTGTAACACAAAAATACTTTTTCTTTTTTCTTTTTTCTTTTTATTTTTTTGTTTTTGTTCTAATTATAGTTTTACTAACCACTATATACCTCACTTAAAACGCTGTAAGGTAGTCAATTCCAAACCTTAAAAAAAAAAAAAAAATGATAGTCATACTAATAACAACACAACACAGGCAATATGTATACATAAAACAACAATAAAAAAATGGCATCACACACAGCAGCGTTTTACAGGCATATACAAGGTATATAAAAGAAAAAAAAAAAAAAAACAATATCTATCTATATAGATAGATAGATATTTGTATATTTACATCAATATATCCATTTATATATGACAACTACAAGCTTTTTATTAAACATCATACATAATTTTTTTGTTGTTGCTCATTCATTCAACATAACATCGCATAAACACCATGTTACGATCACCTCCTTATCATTTAATTGTTTCATCACTCCAAAACACACAGGCCACAACAATAACAAAAAAAAAAAAAAAAATAAACAAAAACAAAACATGTTCTACTTTCCTTTTTTTTTTTCTTCTATATTCAAAGCAACTGCATCTGTTCCTCGGCTCGAGCTTGAAGAATAGAATTCTGACTGGTTTTTGCCACCATCGCATACATTTCTTTTGCCTCCTCCAGCTGGCTATCTTCCAGTGCTCCAGCCAAGTAGAACATTGCTGTGCAGCTTATTGCGGATGTTGCACGACCAGCGTTCTTCTCCACCGCAAGCGCCTTACGTAAGCAACACTCGCCTAATTTGTGGTGCGACGCACGCACAAGATCGCGGCCCAACTCCGTGAGCAAAGCGGCATCAGAGAGACCCTGCATAATGGCCTGCTGCAGCACTATCTCAAGCTCCGCGCGGCCTTTGTGTATGCACAAAAGCGCCAGATACGCCCAGGTGCGTGGGTTAAGATTGTTAAGCGCGTTAGACTCACTCAAGCACTCCTCTGCTGCGTCCAGCTGATGCATTCGGTAATATGCAATGCCGGCGCCCAGCCACATGAGGCTGCAAGGCCACGCTTGAATGCCATACGTAAAAACACCAAGCGCATCGTTGTAGCGACCCGCAATAATTAAAAGATTGCCAAGATAAATGTACTTGGGGCCAAGACGTCTCTGCGGCTGTACATCGTCACGGCACAGCGCTCGCTTATATTCGCTTATTGCCTCACCATTGCGACCAAGCGCTGCGTAGCAGTCTCCACGCAAAAGGGTCACCTCATCGGCATATTCCTCCAAGCCCTCGGTTTCATTCAGTAAAGAGAGGGCGTTTTCGTGCTGTTCGCACAGGATAAAGAGCCTTGCATACAGAATCGCAGTCTTTGGCACTGGGCGACAACGAAAAAGAGAAACATTTGCCAGGTCTGCAAGGCGTAATTCTAAAAGAAACTCAGTAACTGCAGTACTCACGTCATTAAAGTCTATTTCCTTGGTAGCCCTCATGGCTTCCTTCATCGCCAACGTCTCTTCACGCTCCCAATGTGCCCGCTTGGCCTCATAATCTGGCCCTTGCTCCAATGCAAAAATGTTCACATCACACAAAAGTGAGAGATGTCCCCACGAAAGAGCACAAGGCTCGACATCCGCAGCAGCATGTATATAGACGGCGGCTTCTTCAAAGCGATTATACGCAAGAAGAAGATCACCATAACCAAGAAGAGCATTCAGGTATGTAGGGTCACAAGCAAGGGCCTCACGATAGCATTGCTCTGCACGAGTGGCGTTGCCCGTACGGACAAAAAAGCTTGCTGCATCGTTCCACACAACGGGGAAATCCTCCAAAGCGCGACAGCTGGCAATGCGGACTTGATGAAATTGTGCAGCTTGCTCATATTCATGCAATGTTTCGGCCTCCTCTGCACGTTCCAACCACACAAGCCCACTAGCAATGAATGACTCTTCTTTTGGCTGATCCTGAGAATCCATCACAATCCCATCAGCGTTTCCATCGCTTGTAGCATTATTTGATCTCACAATCATGGTGTTTAACGTGGCATGCACGCAATCAAGCAGGTAAACATATAATTCATTTGTCAGCTCACCAAGGACTTCTTGATTTGCATCCTGTTCACGCAAAAACTTCTCTCTCACTATCTTTACTACAAGCGGCGTCAACTGTTCCTTGTATGCCGCAAGCTGTCCTGTTGACTGAAATGTTTCAAAAAGCTTTCTTTTGCTTTCAGTATCAGAATTCTTCATTTCAATTGTTTTGTAATCTTGCATAATTTTTTTAGCAATCGCTCTAACAATATTTGCAAATTGCTGTGTACTGTCCTCGTATTTTTCTTTTGATGTTGTCCGTGTGGGAATAAGGTTTCTGGGTGCAATTGACGGCCGCACACGTTCAGACGCTAGTCTTGTAAGTGTTTTTTCAATAGTTACAGAAATCAGTGCCGCAGTGCCATACGTTGTATACGGATGTTCTGCATCTGGGTTAATTCCCTCATAAAAAAGACCTGGCATGCCTGCCTTTGGTCTTTTTATGTTTTTTTTTTTACAATTCTCATCGACATTGGCGGAGGTTTTTGCTGGCACCAACGGCACGCTTTTCGTAAGCTGCAGCGAGCCCGGCTCCGCAAAGACTGAAAGATTCACTGGGATAACTGCGCGAAAGTACCACTCTTGTATGTCTTCCCACTCATGTGGCACACCACTTTTTAGCACACGGGCAAAGTGTAACTCCAACGGTTTACCCATCAGCACCATAGACTCCAGCAGCATAACTTGCCGCTCGCCGAGTGGCACACGAATTACACACGGTGGCGACTCCTCATCAGTAGGCACCTTCGGCGGTAAGATGTCTTCTGCGACTACGGAACTGTTCAGTTTTTTTCGACGCTTCTGCGCCTGTTCGTCAAGAACGGTTAACGTAGTGTCGGAATTAGGTGTAACAATCCACAGTATCTTCACATCTGCGGGAGATTGATCTGTTTCTGTTTTACAAACATCTACCGACGTCAGTTTAGACGTACTTGTGCTCGAAATGCCCAAATAGTTAGGAACCTCGCGAATGTGCCGCAGCATTTCATGTATAGATGAAGAAAAAGGAGGTGGTGTGGCTCCTGCAATGTAAGATTCATAGTTTTCTGTTGTCTGCAAAAGACGACCGTGCGTAAAGGTAAACGTGGTCTCTCCATCAATGCTAAAACGCACTTCATAACGGAACGGGTGATCAGCATATGCTGGTGGTTTGCTTTCGGCGTACCAATTCGGTGGTATATTAGAAATCTCATGCAGTTTAACATCAATGTAATTTACCACCTCATCAGACGGAAGACTTTCGTTCTCCTCCATCTTTTTTTTTTTCTTTTTTTAAAATTACCTTTTATTATAATTAAAAATACTTTTATTTTTTCCGTTTGTAATAATAGTAACAGCAACAAAGAGAACAACAATAACAACACACAATTAGATGCAAACAAACTTATGAATACCTACGTAAAAGTAATACATAAAACAGATGTCTAAATATTTTATTTTTTATATTTGCATAAATATTTTATTCATGCTAATCCATGTAATTATTGCCTTTTAGTTTATTTATTTATCATTATTCCCTAGCCGGCGTTTTGGTTGACTAAAGCATCATATTAGCCTATCTATTATAGCCCAAAACTACCACATTTACTTCCCCCCCCCCTTTACTGTTTACCGTTACTTTAAGCACATTTTTATTTTTTATAATATGCATGTTTTTGTTTGTTTAACTTTTATTCCTTTGCTTAGTCGTTTTTTTTTTTTTTTGTTTTTATTCATATAAAGCCACACACCATCTTGACTAGAATATCAAAACAAATAGATGTCGTCCAGGCTTACATGCGGAGCAATTTCTTCCCCCTCCTCTCAAAAAAAAACAAAAACAAAAAAACAAAAACAAAAAAAAAAATATTTACTTGCGTAAGCGTTTCTGCGACCGATGTCCACCACGAGTTTTAAAGTTATTCTTCGTTCGCTCGGAAATTTCCTTTTCAACATCAGCCAAAAGCTTTTGTTCATCCTCGCCCTCAAGCTTCTGCACCTCAGGCTGCTTGCCGTTGAGGGTTGTACCGCGCTGCCTAAGGTCCCCAGTCATCTTCTCCCCGGTTGCGGGGTCCTGAAAAATGAGCAGCGCCGTCTCGTTGTCAGGCAGAAAAACATAGCGAATGCCGGAATGTTCCCCGGACGGCCAAAGCTCCTTGACGCTGAAAAAACCCCCGATCGCGCCGCAACCCGTAATTCGATAGCTGCTGTTCAGGGGCATCGATGGCGTTTTTTTGACGTCCGCCAAATCTGCGTTGTTTCCATTCTCTTCGCTGCCCCTCTTCCGCCCGGCGTTCTTGGCTGCAATTTCCCCCGCCTTCCTATTTAAATAGTTTGTCTTCATCTCCGCCACAAGCTGCACCCCGTTGTACATCGGTGGGGCCGTCTGAAACGCTTCGGCTTCCTCTTTTGAACCAAAAACGACAAATGCAGATGGCTTCGTGCGACTCTCAAGAGCGGTGTCCTTCTTCCCAGGAAAGTAGCGGCGCCACACCGCCTGCACGTTGCCGTGTTTGTTAAAGAACTCCGTAAGCTCCTCCAGGGTTGCGGTGGGAGGCAGCGGTTTCACGTAAACAGTTTGGTCGTCCGTCTGTATAGACTCCGGAAGAGGGTCTTTGCGACGCACCATGAGGCCATCCTCACTCAATACAAGCTTTTGACTTGACTGAAGAGCACTGGCAAGCGCGGAAGCCTCCCGCGTGAGGGAGTTCACGCGGTTGAATGTCAACAGCGTCTCTAATGACACAAAGCCCTCAGGATTCTCAGCCATTTTTGCTTTTAAAAAGACATCCTTTTGCACATTTACATCACTAAAGTAAAACTCGACTTGCCGCTGCAACTTTGTCTGCGTCTCCTGTGAAAGCGTCATGTCTTGTATATATTTCTTATTTCTTTTTTTGTATTTTGTTATATTTAAGCCTCTCTTTTGTTAGCTTTAAGTCTTGGCCTTGTTTGCAGAGTGTTACACACATTAAAGTACACAAATTAACAACCAAAACAACAACAACAAATATATATATATATATATATATATACATGTATTTATAGGCGTCACAACAATCAAAACACTGTCATAAAAAAAAAAAAAAAAAAAGAAAAACAACAACAACAACTAAAAACCAACAGTATATATTCCACATTTTGATTTAGTTTTATTCACCCCATTATTCTTATTGCAGTTTTGTCCCGCTTCCCCATCATCTGATCGTTAATTACCTAATCCCTGAATCTATGGTTTTCATAATCTACTAAGCAGTTTTTTTCCCTTTTGGTACTGGCATCGTGCGAATAAACTGCTGCAACAACGCCCCATCACTAATACTAAAATTGTGTACAGGAAAAACTTTCACAACTACATTAGGGTTTGTTGATGAATTCCCCGAAAAGGTGGGTTGAAAAGAAAATGATGTTGGTGAGTGGAAAGAAGTCAGCAAAGGCAGCTGTGAAGGGCCATCTTCTTCATAGTTAAAGCCGGGAAGGCCAATAAAGTCGCTCTTTAAAAAACGCCCGTTTTTTCCTGATGGGCGAATTGACGTCAACACCCCACGATCAAGTCGTGCGGCGATGCGCATCACCGCGGGGCCACTCACTGCGAGTGCGCTTTCAGGCAAGTCGCCAAACAAGGACAAGACAGAGGCCGCGGAAGAAGAAGGGGAAGGCAAAGAAAAAAAAGAAAAAGAATTGGTTGAAAAAGAAACCCCTGACGTCACTTTGGCAGAACGCGTGATGTCGCTACCCTGTGTGGAGCAGTCCTCTATCTTCCCAACATCATCGGCGTTCTCGACCATCAGCGCAATCTTCTCGGTAACAGGAACCGTTTCCCCGTCACCACGAAGTATTTTCGCAAGATATCCATCCTCAAAGGTGTTGGTGTAGTCCACAACCGCCTTGTCAGTCTGTACACTGCAAAACACATCATTTTGCTTGACAAGTTCACCAATTTTTTTCTTCCACCTAACAATAGTGCCTGTTTCCATTGAAGGTAAAAAAGCAGGCATAAAAATTGGAAAAGCGTTTACCAAAAAACAAGGCACGCGTCGCATTGCTTTTTTTTTTTTCTTCTTTAATAAATATATATAAACCTCTCTCTCTCTCTCTCTATATATATATATATATATATATATATATTGTTTTTTACTTTTACTGCTGTTTGTTAATTCTTTTATTAAATTAAAATTTGTTGCAAGCCGACGCCACCCCACCTCTACCAAACAATCTATCCCCCCCCCCAAAAAAAAAAACCAAAAAAACAACAACAACAACAAACAGGGCCAAATGTACATAAACACGCTTACTTGCTGTATTTAAGTGTAAGTATAAGCCTCAATTTTTCATTGTTCACACACACAAAAAAAAAAAAAAAAAAAAAAAAAAAAAAAAAAAAAAAAAAAAAAAACCAAATAAAAAAAAAAAAAAAAAAAAAAAAAAAAAAAAAAAAAAAAAAAAAAAAAAAAAAAAAAAAAAAAAAAAAAAAAACAACAGCGACAAAAACTACCTCATTACTCTTAAAAAAAAAAAAAAAAAAAGCTAATAACTACCTAAATAATAAGCAATATAATCATGATGACAACAAGAACAATTACAGCCGCCCAAAAGCCCCTATCTTCGCTTTCTCTGATAAGGCGAGTCACATTAGCGTTTTGACGACGACTTTCGTCAGCCGCAAGTGTCACTCCGTCATGAAGATTGTCTAACATGCTGCTCTGTTCCTGAAGTTCATCACCAATAGACAAGGCATAATGCCGTGTATTCATAACGGATGAATGGAGTTGATCAAGCAGTTGATTTTGCTCTGCAATGGCGCTACTTTGTTGCAGTTGCCTATCCATCACTTAGATAAATAACTATATATAAATATATATAAATATATATAACTGTTTTTTTTTTTTTTTTTTTTAGCTAAGGCTTGTAAAACACTTTTCACACAAAAAGTCACTATTTATGCAAAAGTCACAAATATGAATGCAAATACAAATACAAATACATATATAAAAAAAAATAAAATAAAATAGGTTAAACATTACCTACCAAATATTACTTATTTATACAGCTATAAATGCACATAAATACATTAAATAAATAATTAATTAAGTAGTGATAATAATAAAAATAGGCTTTTTGATAAAAATTGTTTTCATAACTCACTTATATCGTTGCCTCCACGCTCAAAAAAGCAACAACAACAACAACAACAAAAAAACAACAACAACAAAAAAAAACTTTAAGTTATGAGAGAGCATATGTACACATCCGCACAAACAAACAAAAGCATAACAATAAAAAAATTTTTTTTTTTTTTTTTTTCTGTGTGATAAACAAGAATGAATAATAATAAATAAAAGAAGTCAACAACAATATCAACAACAAAAGAACACGTTAGTGGCTAAGATCATCAAGCCTTCGTTTGTGGAGGTTCTCTTGAGCTTCAATAATCGCGGCCTCGCTCTCCCGCGACCTCTTGTGCCCTATTGGCAGCTCATACGCCCCGGTTGCTGCTGTTGTTGGCTCCGCTGCCGCACACTGAGCTGGTAAAAAATCGCCATCAACACGCAACCGCTTCCGCATTGCGCACACAAAGTCACAATGAGGACTGCGAACAGCACCCGCGACTGGCGCCACAATTCCTTCACAGTCCTGCCCAACACTCTCTGCCGCGGCCATGTCACGTGTCCGTTTGTTCTGCGACAGCTGAATAAATGACGGCATCGATGGTCGGGGTTGCGGCACGGGCACCGGGTTGTTGTGCCATGTGATCGCCAGCGTTGGGCTTGGCTGGGCTGTTATGTTTGTGGTATTCAACAATGAGCAAAAAAACTCGCGGGATGACCTTGCAGTTGCCTCGGCCACGGCTGGGCATATGTGCATGACAGGGACGCTTTCGCCGTCTACCTCTTCCTCCTCGCTGCTGTAACTAAAGCCCGACCTACCAGCAAATAGCGACCTGTTTGTGTCTAGCCACATATTTTCCATGTCTGCCACGTTTGCCTATCTATAAATCTCTCTATTATTATTATTATTATTATTATTATTATTATTATTATTATTATTATTATTATTGTGTAAAAGATATAAATATGATTAAATAAATATATAGATA
Source organism: Trypanosoma caninum (assembly GCA_036321205.1). Lineage (NCBI taxonomy): Eukaryota > Euglenozoa > Kinetoplastea > Trypanosomatida > Trypanosomatidae > Trypanosoma > Trypanosoma caninum. The sequence continues at coordinate 11,652 of JAWVMR010000092.1, read as the reverse complement.
ACTTTGTCTGTGCCCTTAATGTTAATACTAAAAAAAAAAACCCTTAAAAAACAAAGAGAAAATTAGAGTCTCTTTATCTTTTTTTTTCCCCCTTCCGTTTTTTTTTTTTTCTGTTTTTTACAACCCTTTTCCTTTTTCTTCTTTATTTACTAAACTGCTTAATCAATAAATACAAAGTATACACACTACAGTAAGAGTAGCCTAAATAATAAATAATGAATAATAATAATATATATATAAACTAAAAAACCAAAAAACAAAACAAAACAAAACAATGATTACACCATTAGTCATCATGACTGTTAGTATGAGAGAACCCACACACACTTCTACTGCGACAGGCAAAATAAAAAAAAAAATATTCACAGTTTCCAACTGCCAATGTGCAAATAATAGTAATATCTATATATATATTTGTATATATATACATTAAAACAATACACGACAGCAACAAAATTACACGATACAGGAGTAAAACATTTATCTTGCAATTAAATAAATAAACAAATATGCACATCATATATATATATATATATATATATATATATATATGCACTGTTTGCGCAACAGAGAACAAATGCAATCTCGTTATTGATCACCATCTCGCTGGCGGCCTTGGTAGTGGAGAAAAAACATCCTCACAGCTATCCCCAATAGAGCAGCAATAGCGCATATCATTACCGTTGCTCTCTTCACGACCTACACTCAAAAACCTAGTATTTATTTCTTGTTTACCACTACACTCTTTCATATCCTCAGATGAAAAAGAACCAATAGTATGCTTTATTGCAGCATCATCAAAGCGCACACGGCGCTGCGACGACAACCTTGGTGAGCGTACGGCATTGTTGCAAGAAGAATACTCAGGAACATAACAAGGCGCAAAAGTACGACGCGCCCTCTCTTCAGCTTCCATTTGCTGTTTGTTTAGATTTGAAAACGGCGGATTAACTGTTTGACTTTCATAAAGCTCTTCTTCTTTGTTAACGCAATCTATAACTTTTATAATTAAAAGATATACACCCAACAGCAGAAAACCACCCAAGACACCGGCAAGAATGGCATAATCCTCGTTGGGTATAGTGAAAGAGTTGCTGCAAGCCAAATTTTTTGACGAAAAAGACGACATTACACTTTGCGTTAGCCTTGAAAACAAAAAAAAACAAAAAAACAGCAGCCACGCCACTAATATCTTTACTTACAACTGACACCTTCACTTGACACCACCCTAAAAACAAAAAACAACAGCACAAAAGTGCCTTATTTTCTTCTTGCCAACCTATTTATATATTATTTCACTCAAATCTTTAGTAATATTGTTTTTCATAATAATAACAATAATAATATGATGTATGTATATATTTACAAGATTACAAAACAAAAACAACAACAAAAAAAAATAAAAAACAACAACAACAAAAAAAACTCATACAAACACAATGTATAGATGACTGCATCGGAAAAGCAAAACAAAAGCAGTAGGCCCTTCCCATTGTACAAACATATCCAAAAAATAATAGCAACAATGCTAAAAAGTAATCAAGCAAACAAACAAATATATAAATATATATATATATTTATATTATTCTTATATTTTTCATTTGTTCCATATTTGTTCCATCTCTTTTCACTCTCTCTCTCTCTTTTTTTTTTTTTTTTCTTCCTCTACGTCTATAATTTCACTAAGCCATTGAGAATATACTGAGTGTTCCAGAATCATCGGCAACCACAGCAAAATGGTCCTCTCCGGCAAGTGCGACACAACCGGGTGATCCGACAAAGACAGGCGGGAGCGCGTCTGCTGGCCGCGACTCAAAGCAAAAGCCTCCATCCGCAACAGAACGTCTGCTCCACGTAAAAATAGAGCCATCTGCGTGACACGACAACAAATCAGTGCTGTGCGGCATGTGCAGACCGGTTACTGGCGCGCCACACGAAAGGCTGTGGTCAACGGCACCGCTGCATTTATCTCTCGCGGCGGCGTAGCGAAGATCCCAGAGAACGAGAACACCATCCTCTGTGCCCGCCACAATAGAGTTGTCCTTTGTTGCAAAAGAGACAAGAGGGTCGTGAGACGTCCACTTCCACGCACGCACAACATTTTCGCTATGCTTTAACCTAGGGTCAATCTCAAGAATCGCGTGGTGGCACAGCGCTAACAAAGAGAACGCGTCACCGTCTATCTCCCGCATCTGCAGTACGGGGAATGTAGAAAGTGTTGGAAGCTCAACGGTCTGCTGCGGCTCCAGTCGTGTGGCGGCCACGCAAAGCAGTTTCAGTGCGTTCGGCACGCCACGTTCGCCCCCGCACGCCACGACAACTCTGCCACTACCACCGTCGCCGCTGCCGCGACAAAGCCGCGTTGCTGCAGTCCAACTTCTGCCGTCATCAACCATGACCTTTGGCATTTTTCTATACGCTACCGCCACCTTATCCTCCTCCTCCTCATTGGGATTGTAACAATCGCCCTCAAGACGCCGAAAGACGTAGGTGGTGGCTGTTTCTGTTTCTTTGCTCTTGTTATTAAAATTATTAAGAGTACCATTAGAATTATTACAACCAACACCATCGTTATTTTCAACACGTGATTGTACAACACAACTTACAACGCCGTCTGATGACAATGTGAGCAAAAGTGCGGTGACACAGCTGCCGGGAACTGATGCGTGGGTTAGGCGAAAGCTAGAAGCATCTGTAGGCTCGTCCCACTCAAGAAAGTAAACACGATTCAGAGGATCAAAGGCAGACGAGACAGCAACAACCGCAGCAGGTTTACCACCTTCACCATCAGTTGTCAACAGACTAACGCAGCGTGGAGATATAGGCAAATACTGCTGGGCCAGAAGCGTAAAAGACATTATTATTATTATTATTATTGTTATTTACTTATTTGTTTTTTTTTACTAATTCCCCCCCCACACCTTTTTTTTTTTTTTTTTCGTTTCTAACTTTTTGTTTAATAATTGCACAAATCTTCTCAATTAGCGTGGTAAATCTCTCACTTCAAATACGCACAAGCAACAAGTTTCGTCTCTAAAAGCGGCTACAAAAACACACTTGTACATAATTATGCCTAATCACAATCTGACAACAAAAACATATTCACATACACCCAAAAACAAAATAAAATAAAAAATAAAAGCAGATTCTTATTGTATTAAAATAATTTTTTTTTTTTTCTCCTTTTCACGTTATATATAACTGCTAAAAGCGTTAGTTTGTGCATAATTTACCCGTATCGTAATTCTGCAAAGTCTATTAATCTTCTTTATTGGTTCCACACAGCATCATTTGTCTCAATCTTCCATGTTAATCTCCGGTATATTATCCTCATTTTCTTCATCCTCCCCTTCTTCTGCTGTCCAAACAGTAATTGGCTGCAAACGACTATGCGTTTTCTCTTGCTGCAATGCAGAACCATCCATCTTACGCTCGCTGTCATTTTTAGACCCCACAGAAACTTGACGTTGCTCTTCTCCAGCATTTTCTTTTTTTTTCCCCTGTTGTTGTTGTTGTTGTTCTTGCTGGGGTTCCGGTGCAACGTGTTGTGTGGGCACTAAAGCGGATTCAAAGCGACCACACAAGTCTGCAGAGTGGCGCTTTTCGTTTTCATGTTGGCCGGAAGCAGTAATAATGGTGTTAGTAGTGGTAGTAACAGGCATCGACTTGTTGATGATTGCGGCTGTGCCGCCGTCCTCCGGAAGCTCCTGTTCAAGCATTACGGGTCGTGCAGTTTTTTCAACAATGTCTACTGGTGGAAGATAAAAAGGGATTGCGTAAGGGTGCCGCAGCGCCGTGAGTATCACAGAAAGATGCGTGACTGCTCTTAACAAGCGTTGATCTACTTGTTGACATGGCCTGGTTATTGACCACGCAGGAATTTCTTTCACTGCTCGGACGGCACACGCCGTGACTGCACCTGGTAGCGGGCGACAAAGCAACAAAAATGTCGTTAATAACTCAATGCAAAGAGGCTGAAGTGCCACCTCAACGGTAAAAACAGTTGCAGAAGGCAAAACCTGTAATTCTGGGCTATAATTACAATACTCATTATTAGCGTTGCCACCCTTACTCTTTTTTCTGTTGGCTTTGCTAGAGCTGTTTTTGCAATCCTTTTGCAACAGCTCGACAGGTTTGGCATCAAGAATACCCTTTTTCACTACTTCCTCAGCGTAGCGAAGCGCTGCGCGCTGCATTGTTGATGCACCAATATACTGGCCCACTGCAAGCAACAACTCCTCAAACGCGCGTAGTTTCCGCGCAGTTATCAAAACATCTTGTACCACACCCGCTTTTTTTTTCTTCGCACTGTTGTCAGTTGTTCTAGACAACTTTGTTGCCCTTGTGATATCCGTCTCCAAGCCACTGCTGAGAGGTTCAGTCTCACAACCCTCCTCTGCCGCTGTTGGTGGTGGTGCCCGCATCACTGCCCCCCCGGTGACGCAGGACGACTCCAAAAGAAACGTGGTGCCCCTCTCGCTCAGCAGCAGCTCCATCAGCTCCTCCATGATGCGCAGGGCCCCGGCGCGGAATCGCGTGCCCAGCAGCGCCGCAAGTTCCCAACAGAGGGCGCTTGCAAGAGCAGGGGACACCAGCGCCAGCAAAACCCGCCGCACAACACCGTCAAGCGATGGCATTAGCTGCATACCATGTCTAGTGACAAGCGAGTAAATGGCCTTAAGGTGTGGCTCAGCCATTGCCGCAAAAACACCACCATCACTCCCATCGCATCTCTCACGTTTCTGCCCAGTTGTGCTGGCTGAATTTGTGACCCCGTGCTGCTGCTGTGCGTCAGTGATAATAGAGTCGAGTGCGTTCAATGTGCTTCTCAACAAATCACCTGCAGATTCGCCGCTTACAACACAATTTTTGGTCTTATTATTCATCACAATGTTCTTTTCGTTACTATTCACCCCCCCCCCTCACCACCAAAAACAAAAAAAAAAAAAACAAAAAATATTACATTTTAAAAATATACAGATTAACCATATTAATAAAAATATTTAGTTAAACAAAACAACAACAATAACTATCAACATCAAAAATAGTGCTTAAAAATATATATAGATAGATATTTATTTAGTATACTTTTCACACTCTATTTTTTTTTTTTTTTTTGTCTTTTTTTCCTTTCAGTACGTATATTTATTAATATGTATAATATTGTTTTTTATGCTAGTTTAGAATCAAAAACCTATTTTGATTTCTCAGCAGACTGCAACAATAGTTTCTTTGTTAGTTTCACAGTGGAGCAAACAGAATTAAAACGAATTGCGGCATCTATACACTTCTCACTCAAATCTACTTGCAAATTTGCTTGCGAGACTCCGCGCAAAAATTCCACAGTTAAACATATAAAATGCATGTCTACCTTGTCGATACATGTTACGGCCATAATAGAATTCCCAGCCTCTACCTCCTGCATTCTGTTACACTGCATAGATAAAAGATCATGTGCCACAGGCTCAGCCCCAAAGGCCAACATTATGTGTAGTGATGTAAGCGTCTCTGCAAGTGCAAAAAACACTCCCTGAGAAAGTGTTTCATCACGGTTCACTACTTCTTTAGACACATTGAAAGGCCATGCAATTGCGTACGGTAGTTTTGATAAATAATTGTCCATATTATTGCATGAAATTGACTTAATCACAACATGCGCATCCTGCAGTTTTATGTGTAGCTGTTCTTCAAGCAAAACCTTGCCAAATAAATCAGAAGCGCAAAACTCAGAATATACATCACTATATGTTGGAAACTCTTCTACAATAGGCACCCAGTTAACATTATTTAGGTGTAGTGACATATAACTATATAGTTATGTGTATATTTATATATACGTATGTATATATTTCCCTAAATAAAAATTAGAAAAACAAGAACAAAATATTAAAGTAAATAATACAATAATAATAATAAGAATAATATAGTTTCAGCCACATTACAAAATGCGTAAACGCACAGACACACATACACACACATATATATGTATATATAAAACAACTAAAAACGAGAAAAGCAACAAAAAACACCAGTAAATTAGCAACAAATAAGCAAACTGAGTTTTCACAGACAAAAAAAAAAAAAAAAAAAAAAGAAAAAACCGCGTAAAAACAATGAGGTAAACTTAAATAATGACAGTGATTATAACAAGATTAGTGGAGTTGTTGACAATACCACGTTATACAGCAATGCACGTGTTGGTTATGTTACCAACACAGCTGTAGCAAAAATAAACAAGCGACAGAACAACAAAATCAGCAAAGATTTTCTCTCCTCCCTCTTTATTCTCCCTTCTTTTTTTTTTAATTTTTTCCATGGCTCTCCGCCTTGTAAAATAATACTAACATGATTACAAAGTCTTAATATTGCACAACACATGACTCCCATTGGCAAAAATATCAAAGCAACGCAAAAACGTGTCCATATTCTCATCAAATATCTCCTTTCCTTCTTCGCCTCCAGTTACAGTTTCAGTACACTTGTCACGCAGTAACATAGCCGACATGTAAGAAAGTCGCTTTCCTAACTTTGCAACCTTGCTAACAAACACAACCCTCTCGTCAAGAAAAATAGGGCAAAAAAGATTCACTTGAATATTCACGGAAACATGTCGCACCGTGGGTGTCACAAAGGCCTCAGCAGTATGTAGTGAAGTCATGGTATCTAAAAGTGAAGTAAACGCCCCAGCTGTCATTGTGCGTTTGTTAGTGTTGTTTTTGGCATTATCGTCACATACAGTTGGTGTTATAGTAAAAGGGAATGCCATTAATGCAACCAAGTTTTGCCCAACTCGTTTTGTGCAAGGGCAAAGTAAAACTTTTGTGCTTTCCGGAGAATAGTTAATTGCGTCCAGCAATAATTTGCTCTGTGGGCTTTTTTGCAGTAATGAAGCGTATCGCTCCAAAAATGCCGGCACATGGGTGGCCACAGGCAACCAGAGTGGATGTTTTGTTAACATTGCTCTTTCTTATTTTATTTAGTGTTGTTAAGGTCCTACAAAGTGAAAACAGTTATTATATATTCGCTTCTCACTTGTTCCACCACAGTTTTATTATTATTATTTTTTTTTTGTTTGATCTTTTATATTACCAAAAACAAAACAAAACAATAGCTAAACAAGAATGCACAGAACTCACACACACACACACACATACAACAATAACAAAAGCAAACAAACAAGAATATACGCAAAGTATATAAAAGATAAACAACACCAACAACAAAATAAAGAACAACAGCAAAATAACAATAATAACAATAATAATAAGAAGATATATAACAAATAGCACGTACACACATTTAAAATAAAAACAACTGTTTGCTTCTTTAAATGTTCAGTAATGATAAGTAACGGCTAAAGCATAGACCAGTAACATAAAGTACAAGAACAACAACAACAACAACAACAACAATAAGAAAAAAGAGTCACGCAAACATATATATATATATATATATATATATAAGTTTTTTTTTAAAACAATATGCGCAGTACTTTATATTATTAAAACTAAAGCTCTTTTTTTTTTTCCAAATTATTTGAAAACATAATATAAACATTTTACCTTCACTTTTTCTATACACAGCCAAAAAAAAAAAAAAAAGCCAAGTGCATAAGTCTTAACCATTATTTTACCTTTTAAAATTAACTTCTTATTAACTTTTTCACCCACCCACAAAAATTTTTTTCTTTTTTTTTTCCACAATAAGCATCATTTTTCTCGCCACAGCAACTTTGTTCTTCAGCATTATATCCTTATATATTGTGTAACTCCTTTTCTTTCTTTTTTTTTTTTTTTGCTTTGCGTTTTTATGCCCTATATTTCTCTCGTTTCTCATGCTTTTTTTTAGTTTTATTATTAAACATTTGCTTTTTCATTGGCTGTTGACATCTTGTCAACTTACTGCTGCGCGCAACGAGCCGTTTGCATGCCGCCCGGGCCCCCCTCAAAGACCATAAAGTCATCACTCGCATCTCCCGCCCGCATTTGCCTGCGACGCCGCCGCGAAGCTGATGACGATGCGGCCGCCGCTGCCGTCGATGAACGTTGCCGCCGCCTTTGACTCACGTCAACAAGCACAACTTTCTGCCCACTCACCCGGGGGAAGCCCTCGGTAACGCCAAAGGCGCTGGCGATGCTCTTCAGCTGCCGTGAGCCCAGCTGCCGCGGGTACTCCACGTCGAAGTGAACGATGAGGTTGCCGCGGGCGCTGCCGTTGCTTTTGGGCAGCGGCATCCCCTCCCCGCGCACCACCCACGCCGCCCCGGGGTCGATCACCTGCCCGCTGGGGATCTTTATGAGCCGCATGCGCCTGTCAAGGTGCTGCACCGGGAGCTCAAAGCCACAAAGCGCCTCCTGCAGGGTGATGGTGTAGTTCATCACAAGATGGTTCCCAACACGGCGAAAGATGTCGTGTGTTCGCTGCGAAAGAATAATAAGAACATCACCCTTGAGACGCACGTTGACTATTTCATCACCCTCACCTTCAAGACGCATAACATCCTCATGCTTTGCACCTTTCTCGATATGCACCTCAAGTATTTTTTGTTCTTTCACAGTGCATTGACCACGGCACCTGCTGCACACGTCAACCTCACGCACAACAGTACCAGCACCGTTGCATTCTGAACACGTGCGTTGCACACGCTGCTGCATTCCCAGAAACAATTCCTGCACAAAAACCTGAACACCTTGACCGTGACAGTAAACACAATGATGTCGCTCAGCACCAGGATTTATACCGGCACCTTTACACTTATCGCATACGCGATCACGCGTTACAGAGACTTTTTTAGTCTTACCATTGTACATGTCCTCAAGAGAGACACTCAGCTCGTGCACAAGATCCCTCGGCTTCCGCTCGCCGCGCGGCCGATGTCCGCCCCCAAAAAACATAGAAAAAATGTCAGAAGGGTCAAATTCAGCTCCTTCCATTCCACAGTTTTCAAGACCTGCCTTTCCACGCTGGTCATAAATCTTCCGCTTTTCCTCGTCGTTAAGAATTTCGTAGGCCTGAGAAACTTTTTTAAAGTTTTCCACCGAAGTTGCGTCGCCATGGTTTTTGTCAGGATGGTACTTCAGCGCAAGACGGCGGTAAGCACGCCTAATTTCCGCCGCTGTTGCATCTGGGCCAATTTCAAGAATATCGTAATAATCAGTTTCCTTTACCATAGGGCTCTCTTCTATTTTATTTATATAGGCTTAATTCTGTTTTTTTTTTTGTTTGTTTAATTATTAAGCTGCTTTATCGCTCTTTTTTTAAATAAATAAATATGTATGTATTTATAATGTATCACCCCTTCCTTTTGCTTCCCCAAAGGTTTCTAAATAGTTAAACTAAGACCGTGTTTATTGCCGTGCAACAACAACAACAAAAACAAGATGCGTATCGTAAGTTGACAATATATACATATATTTTTTTAAATAGCAGAAAGAACAACATAAACTTCATTAAAATAGTAATGTAAATGTACATACACAAAGAATATAAATATATATTTGTTTATAAATTTATAATTAATTTCTCGTTTATGGTTATCTGAACCTTTTTCTGTTTACATTTTTATAAACACACACACACATTGCTTATTAAAAAAATAGGCGGAATAAAACAAAACAAAACAAAACAAAAATAACAACAAAAAGCAATCAACGCAAGTACACACGCAAAAAAAAAAAAAAAAAATTCACGCTTCATCTGTATGTATTCATTGCCATATCTATAAGCAAACAAGAGATATATCTCACCTTGGTTTATCACTACCCATAAGCTTCAAATGTTCTTTCCGTTGTTGTTGATGCAATAAATGAAGTGCAGTTGAGCGACGCGGTGCAGAAGTGTTGCTGTGAAAGAAAGTCTCACTGACACCTCTTTGAGTGACCTTTACAGCCAACTGTGTCTCCAACTCAAAACAATAGAGCGACTGCTCTGTGTACTCATCAAGAAGCGACACAAGAATTTCTTGAAGCGCCTCCACGTGATTTTCGCAAGCAAGAAGCTCGGCCTGCAGCTTCAAGTTTACCTCTGGTAAAAGTGTCCACTCGGGCCTGTGCGCGGCAAGCGTGCGCCGGGCGTCAAAAAGCTCGCGACACTCCCGTGTGACCGTCGCCTCAAGTGCAGCATAACACTCATTAGCCGTCTCCGCCGCGTCACGCTGCTCGCGCAGGTGCAAAGCCAAATCAACAATCTTTGCCTCGAGCGCCGCCATATGCGCCTCGCTGCTCGGCTCAACACAGTCTAAATCATTTCCCTTCACCCCGTCCGTATCCTCCGCGACACCCACCGCGTGCACCACTGGCAGCGGGGGCCGCTCCGCCACAAAACGCGCTTCCCACGCACCAACAGTCTCGCGCGCCACCACGAACGCCTCCTGCAGCGCAACGTGCTCCTCCTGCACCGCGGCCCAAAAATGACGACGAGCGTCAATCTCTGCTCGCGCCGCCACAAGATATTCGCGCAAGTCCTCAGCAGACGTTTGCGCCGCCTCCAGTTCACCCCGCAGTGCCAACTCACGGGCAAGAAGCGCGTCGTGCTCCTCCTTTACAAGACGCAGAGCGTCGCACTCCCGCCGAGTCTCAATGATAGTAGCGTGCAACCGCATGTTTTCATCCCCTGCCAGCTGCGTTGCACCGCGCAGCTCAGCTACGGCTGTTTCAAGACGATCGCACTGTCCTGCAAGGGCGTCCAACTCCCGTCGCAACGCGTCTGCTTCGCGCTGCAATCGTTCGTGCCGCTCGCGCCAAACAACAAGCTCCGCGCGCTCTTCCTGCGACGTAGAGAGTGCGCGCTGGAGTTGAGCCTGCAGCTGAGCAACCTGCTGCTGCAGCGCCTGCTGCGACTCCGCACTCTGGCGCACAGCCGCCTCCCTTGATGCGAGCTCAACCTCCAGCCGCGCCTTGTCAACTTCACAAGTGATCAGTGCAGCAACTTGCTCCCGTAGGCTTGCCAGTTCTAGCAGAGTTTTCTCATCCGTCACGTCGGCAACAGGAACTGGCGTTACATTTATCATTTGGCAGCATTCGCCGGTTCGTTCTCCGTCGCCAATTTGTTGCTGTTCTCTCCCATCTTCACGGGTAGTTGTTTTGGCTGATGTGGCAGTGAAACTGCTGCAGAGCGACCTCGCAAGAGCAGCGCGAATGACATCAACATCTTTTCGAATGTCATCCATTTAACAATGCAAAGATATCACGTGTAAAAAAACTAAAATATACTTACAATCGGCACAGTAATGATGTATAAATATAACAAACAGCGCAGAATTGCAGCAACGGCTTTCCATAAACAAAACATAGAAGTACATATGTATTTAAAAAAAAATGACAAAAAATAATAATTAAACACACAAACGCTAAAAATAAAACCAATAAACTTAAAAAAACAACTGCACTCCTTATATATAAACACAAAAAACAAAAACAAAAACAAAATATATATATATATATATAACAAAAGTATAACGCAAAAACATTTCACCTATATATATACGTTTTTTTTTTCTTTATTTGTTACTCTTCTGTCTACTAAAAATAAATCTTCTTTTCAAATTGCCCCATCAACACCCTTATTAACTCGACAGATGCTTCGCCACTGAGCTGAGAGTAAAAACAGCCCCGTCCAGCCATCACAAGAACACGGCAGAACTCACGCACACTC
>JAWVMR010000091.1:0-21745 GCA_036321205.1 Trypanosoma caninum | reverse complement strand
TATGCCGCCAGCCTCCACATTTTGCTTCGTTTTGAATGGGGGAGCGCCACTTAATAATAATAATAATACCTATATAACCGTGTCTGTTTGTATTTCTTACTGACTTTGCGCATATATATATGCTAAAATAAAAATAATAATAAGGGTTTATACTTTTCACCACACATCGCAGGCAAAAAGGTGTGTTGGTAAGACAGTGATTGCACATATTGTGCACATTTTTATATGTATATCTGTTTTTTGATAGATTATTTGCCACTGCAGCTTTATAGTTGTAGTTTTTTTTTTTTTTGTTTTTATTTTTTGTTGCGAGATTTTCCATTTTTTATTTTATTATATTCTTAACTGAGCAGTAATGCATGAAGCTAAGGGAGCAAGAAGGGGTGGGTATGTGTGTTGTGTGGCGCGTGTTATCCCGTGTAACATTTGTTTTTTGATGCATGCACCTAGTGTTTTTTTATTTTTTTATTTGTTTTTTGTTGTTATAAATGTATATTTTTGTGAGGCTTTTACGATTTGCTGATTTTTTTTTTTTTTGTGTGTGAAGATTACGATGCCAAGCCGCATGTTTTGTTAAAGGTGTGAAAAGGCTGCGTGTTTTGCTGTTTTTACCGACTTTGCCTGTACATTTGTGGCTTCTTACTGTTGGCGATTGCGTGTGCGCTGATATTTATAATTTTTTTTTTGTGGGCAGCAGGGTGGTTGGTGGATGTGCTTAAGGTGTGGCGGGACAGAGCGTGTTTTCTTGAGGTTTAGATACCTGCAGTTTGCGTGAGTGACATTGTTGTGAGTACACGCTTTGGACATCCTTCAGTGGGGTGGTTCACACTGGGAAAATTATATCTATAGCTGTATATTTGTATTTATATATGCTTTGTTGTAATAGCGTGGTTGGGTTTTTTTTTTTGTGAACGTTTATTTACTTGCTTTGGCTTAATCTTGTTAGGAAAGTTGTGTATGAATTTGGTAGATACTGCTGTTTAACAATTTGGTGATTTGAATGGATGGTGGGAATGGAGATTGGGAATGGGGACATTGGTTTGAGGAATGTGTGCATGAGTGATTGTCTTTGTGTTTGTGTATCTGGCTGTTATTGAATATTTTTAATTGTTGCTTGGTAGCTATGGACTTGTTTGTGGAGACGCTATGGACTGCCAAGCCATTAATAAAATCTGTTTTATTGGATGGCATCAAGAACAGTAGCAACAACACCAATAAAAAAAGTTGTGTGATTTAGGATGGGCATACAGAATTGACCAAAGAGTTTTATTCTGTGTTCGCGACTTGCGGGGCTGCATCGGGTGGACTCACAGTTGTCTGCCGCGTCGCCGCATTAAAACAAAGAAAAAGTAACGGTTGGATGTGCGAGAAGAGGAAAAACCATATTGAGATGTGTACTGAAGGTGATGGTTTTGTGGGGGGAGGGGGTGGGTGGCTGGGTGGATTTGGGTTTGATTATTTTGTCAAATGCACCAGCGGGTTTATTTACTTTTTTAGAGTTTGCTGGAAACGTCTTTGTTATAGCGATGGCAGATAGTTTTTAAAATGGTTTGCGAGAGTTAGTGTGTTTTAGGGGTTAACGAAAGAGATGTGTGGTGCTACACTTTGTTGAGAGGGTGTTTTTTGTTTACATTTATTTATTTTATTTATATTATTATTATATATGTATATATTTTAAAGAGTTGTTTGTGTGTTCAAGGCAGCAGAAGTTTTGGAGGACATAAATGGGCAAACATAGAGTGGCTTTGGTGTCGGATTTTTTTTTTCCCGGTTTTGGCGGGGTGGAAGTGCACATATACAATCTTGCACAGTGCCTAATACAAAGAGGACACAAGGTTATTGTTATAACGAGAGCCTATGATGACATGTGCGGCGTACGATACTTTACGAACGGGATGAAGGTGTATTACTTACCGTTGTTGGCGGCGAAGCTTCCTCCTGGATCTGTGACACTTCCTACGTGGTTTTTGAGCTTTCCGTTGTTAAGGTCAGTCTTTATTCGTGAACGAATAACAGTTGTTCATGGACATCAAGCGACGTCAAATCTCTGTCACGAGGCTCTTTTTCACGCAGGGACGTTGGGTTTGAAGACATGCTTTACCGACCATTCTCTTTTTGGGTTTGCAGATGTTGCGTCACTTCATGTTAACAAAATATTGGAGTGGAGTCTGCGTAACGTTGACCAAGTTGTCTGTGTTAGCAATACTTCAAAGGAAAATACTGTTTTGAGAGCGAGGATAAACCCTGAGCGGGTTAGCGTGATACCAAACGCGACAAACACTTTGGTTTTTACTCCTTTGGAAGACATGAAATACAAGTCGTGGGCTTCTAAGATTGAGAAGGAGGGCTTGACGATTGTTGTTATCACTCGACTTGTATATCGGAAGGGGTCTGATCTTTTTGTTGATGTGATCCCTGAGATATGCAAAAGGCATCCTGATATCAAGTGGGTTATTGGTGGTGATGGCCCTCGTAGGTCTCAGATTCAGCAGATGGTAGAACGTCACAACTTGATGGACCGTGTGAAGATGCTAGGGTCACTTAAGCACTCAGAGGTGCGGAGTGTGCTGTGTCAGGGACAAATATTTTTGAACTGCAGCTTAACAGAAGCTTTTTGCATTGCGCTAATTGAGGCCGCGTCGTGTGGCCTTCTTACTGTTTCTACGCGTGTCGGAGGTGTGCCTGAGGTGCTTCCACCAAACATGTTGCTGCTCGCCGAGCCCGACCCCGTGTCCATCACAGAGGCACTGGAGGAGGCCATCGCTCGCGTTCCGTATTTGTCCCCATGGGAAATTCACGAAAGCGTTAGGCGGTTTTACAGCTGGTTTTGGGTGGCAGAGCGCACAGAACGTGTATATGATAGAATTTTTGAAACACCAACACTATCAATGTATGAGCGATTGATGAACTATGCATCACTTGGTTTGCTGTATGGTTTGATATGTTGGCTGTTATGTGCAACTGATTGGATTTTCCTTACGTTTCTTGACTATTGGTTTCCGAAAAATGTTATTGATATAGCTCCTGATTTTCCTTTAGAGTTATACTCTAGGAATAGAGAGAAGCTCAAAGCATTTGAAAAAAATATTTGAGGGTGGAAAATTGTCGTATATATTCTGTTCCTATCGCTTAAAACTTGAAGGGACAAAAAACAAACAAACAAACCAAAAAACAGGACTATTATAAACAACTTTAACAGGTACAGCATTTCGTTGTATCTATTGGAGTAGTTCTATTGTGGTGTACATATTGAAATATAGGTATTTATAATATCTGAAATGCATATGTACCTGTCGGTATGTTTATTTGTGTGTGAATGATGTGATATTTTTTTATTTTTTTATTTTTGCGTGTGGTGGTTATGTGGCGGGAAATGACTTTTGATTACAAGCGACGGTTTAGGGAGTTTAAATAGGACTTCTTTTGTTATGTTGCCATTGTGGGAAATGGTAAAGAGAATTACAAAAAAACCGCTTGTTTTTTGTTTTTTGTGCTGTGGAGTTTATTTGTATTTTTGTAAATTTATGACTAGGTGTTCCAACTGATGAAGTTAATATTATTATATATATTTGTGTATGTGTGAAAAGGAGATAGTGCGACGCTCTGACAAGAGCCTGCAGCTGGCTGAATACAAATAATAAAAAACAGCGACAACAACAACCACATGAATTTAGCTTTGTTATTAGTATAATATGTTGAACATTTATTTATCTTGATATTGTAAACATGACTGAGGTGCAGGTTACTCCATCAGTGAGGAGCATAATTACATACGTATTATATTATATATTTTTTTTTGCTTTATTTTACTGCAAGCGATGGTAGTATGAAACGGCTTCCTACTAAGGAGATTGACAGAGTTTGTGGACGGTTGCTGTCGGTGCAGAACTCTGATGTGAAAGTACAAGGCATTATTGCAGAAAGCATTCGCACACGTGTTCTTGACAACAACACACTACCACTATTGGTTCAGAGGTTGGCACTCAATGGAAATTGGCATATGGCGTTGCGGGTTATGCTAAGTGAAACCATTGACAGACGTCATGTGGGACGTGATCAGAACACTTGGCCGATTCTTGAGCGCGCGGCACCATGTGCGGTGAGCCGTAGCGCTATTCGTCAAGCACTTGTGCGTTTTTACGCTTGCAAAAACACCAGAGCGAGTTAAATTTAATCTTTACACACATAGGCATCAATATATATATATATATATATATATATATATATTACCTGCATGAACATTTTTTAAATTTTTTTGTGGTTAGTATATATATGCTTTATGTTGTTAGTTTTGTTCACTGTTTCTGTAAAGTGTTGATAATAATAATAATAATAAACGTATTGTGTTTTGTTCTATATATATATATATATTGTTTAACATGATTATAACACATAAGTTAGATGAGTCAGTGGGAGACTTTTTCTAGGCCACCGCTTTTTTCAAAATATCTGCGCGGTGACTTGCTCTTTCAGCTTCTGGACTGTTGCCAGACAAAGGGTAGTCCACATGAAACAATCTCTGTTGTGCGGCACAATGAAAATCCGATTTTGCGCCTTTACGGTGTAACAGCGGAGGGACACAGTGTCCTTGTGCACTGCTACAACTACGAGCCGTATTTATGGATAAAGGCGCCACGCGATTGGGTTCCCGCATACTCGCAGATGCTGCGGGATGAGCTTAATGCCCAGCTTGACCACAACACACACGTCACGGGAACTGTGGTACGCATAGAGGTGCACAAGCGACAGAGCATCATGAACTACCAGGGCGATGGCCTGACTGAGCATCTTCGAATTGTTGTGCAGCTCCCGCAGCATATCCCAAAGTTGAGGTCGTTGCTTTCCGATACCGGAGTTGCGTGTCCAGGGGCGTGGGACGGTCTTCGTGTGTTTCCCACCTTTGAAAGCAATGTCATTTTTCCACTGCGGTTTCTCGTTGACAATGGGGTAAGTGGCTGCAATTGGTTGACAATACCAGCTGACAAGTTTTGTCGCGCTTCTGTTCGCACCTCGACATGCCAAATTGAGGTTTGCTGCTCGTACGAAGTGCTGCAAAATCATGATGCTGTTGGTCAATATTTATCTATTGCCCCTTTTCGCGTTTTGTCTGTGGATATTGAGTGTCAGGGGAGAAAAGGTCTTTTTCCTGAACCGGAAGAAGATCCTGTAATTCAAATTGCGAATTACTGTATTAACTACGGTAGTGGGACGGATCCACTTGCGCGCGTTGTCTTTACGCTTAAGAGCTGTGGGCCAATAGCTGGTGCTATGGTATGTTCTTATGACACGGAAGAGGAAATGCTGCTTGCGTGGGTTCGTTTTTTAAAGGTTATTGATCCAGACATTCTTACAGGATATAATATCTGTAATTTTGACTTTCCTTATCTTCTTAACCGTGGAATTTCGCTAAAGATAAATGATGCCTTTCATTATTGGGGGCGACAAATTAATGAACGGACAGTTTCACGGGAAAAGAAGTTTCAGTCTAAACAAATGGGCAATCGTGAATATACAGAGTTGACATTGGAGGGTCGTGTAATAATGGATGTTATGGTGGTTATTCAACGCGATCACAAGTTGCGCTCTTACTCACTTAACGCCGTATCGCAGCATTTTTTGGGGGAACAGAAGGAAGATGTACACCACTCTATTATTGCGGATCTACAGCAGGGTACTGATGAAACACGACGCCGACTTGCAGTATATTGTCTGAAAGACGCTTTATTACCGATAAAGCTATTAGAACGTCTTATGGTGATGGTCAATAATGTTGAGATGGCACGTGTGACAGGTGTTCCGATTGGATGGCTTCTTGAGCGTGGCCAGCAGATAAAAGTTTTTTCCATGATGTTGCGCAAGGCATTGGTGAAGAAACTTCTTGTTCCTACAGTGGAGTACTCTGTTTCCGCTGGTGATCAGCGGGGCTACGAGGGCGCCACGGTGATTGAACCTGTAAAGGGATTTTACAACTGTCCTATAGTTACTCTTGACTTTGCATCGCTGTATCCATCTATTATCATTGCTCACAACCTGTGTTATTCAACACTTGTACGACCCGTAGATGTTGCGCGGTACCCGGCAGATATGCTGAGCCGTAGTCCTAGCGGCGATACATTTGTCAAGAAGGAACTTTTTCCTGGTATTCTCCCGGAGGTGTTACAGGATCTTCTAGCCGCAAGGAAGAATGCAAAAGCGCTGATGAAGGATGTTCCTATGGAATCTCTTGAGTATAAAGTTCTTAATGGCAGACAATTGGCTCTTAAAATTAGTGCAAATTCCGTTTATGGCTTTACTGGAGCGCAAGTAGGAAAGCTGCCGTGTTTGGAGCTGAGTTCTTCTGTCACCGCATATGGACGGCAGATGATTGACCAAACCAAGTCTCTTGTGGAGTCTCTTTACACTGACGTAAAGGTGGTGTATGGCGATACGGACTCAGTAATGATTAAGTGTGTAACTGACGAGTCGGGCACGGATAAGGAGCGGCTAAGATGTGCGATGAAGTTTGGCAAGTTGGCGGCGGAGCAGGTTTCAAGTCATTTTTTAAAGCCTATCAGGCTGGAATTTGAAAAGGTGTATTTCCCATACTTGTTAATGAACAAAAAAAGATATGCGGGACTGTTATGGACGAACGTTGAGCAGTATGATAAGTTGGATGCAAAAGGAATAGAGACTGTCCGACGCGATAGCTGCCCACTTGTGGCGAGCGTTATTTCAGGCGTATTAAATAGAATTTTGATTCAACGGTCAGTAGAGGGTGCGGTAGAGTTTGTCAAGGGGACAATTAGAGATCTTTTGTTAAATCGCCTTGACATCTCCCACCTTGTGATTACAAAGTCGTTTTCAAAGGCAGAGAGCGAGTATGCTGGTAGTCAGGCGCACATTGCTTTGGTGGAGCGCATGCGTAAGAGAGATCCGGCATCAGCCCCGACTGTCGGCGATCGTGTGGCTTATGTCATTATTCGCGCGGCGAGGGGATCGAAGGCATATGAACGAAGTGAGGACCCGATATATGTTTTAGAAAACAACATTCCAATCGACACGCAGTATTACTTGGAACACCAACTAACACCACCAATTCTTCGTGTTTTTGAGGGTGTTCTTGATGACCCCACCACCCTTGTCAAGGGGGAGCACACACGTCATATTGTGGTGTCGACACCTAGCAAAAATGCTGGAGGTTTGATGAAGTTTGTTAAATTTCAGCTTCAATGTATATCATGTCGTGTTGTTATAAAGGAAGGGGCTCTATGTGACAGGTGCCGTCACAAAGAGACTGATATCTATGGTAATATTATGGCTAAACGCAATCACTACGAGGCGATTTATGCTCAAGTATGGACTCAGTGCCAGCAGTGCCAGGGATCGCTGAACCAGGAGGTTATATGTACCAGCAAGGACTGCCCTGTGTTCTACATGAGGAAGAAGGTACAAAGAGATGTCGGGGAGCAGCAGGCACTGTTAGACCGTTTTGGTGTTGTTTACGACTGGTGATGCCGAAAGAAAATAGGGATAATAATAAAAGTCCCTAAAAAAAGCGAAAGAAGAAGTGAAATAGATAGGGTGGGTGGAAAACGAAAAACAACTAGCAGCTGCAGTTATGAAAAAAGATAAGAAACAAACAAGAAAAACAGGGGGAATAAATGGGTAAAGCCAAACCTGAGCCAAAACAAAAAGAAAAAAAAAGAAGAAACGGCAGTCGTTTATATACTTTTTATTTACTTACAAAAATAAGTGGCGATATTTTTGTTGTGTGGAAGGTTTGCTTGACCTTTTTTTTTTGCCATACCAGCGTTTATCATTGTTATTATTTAAAAATTTCTAGCTACCTTTGTTAAATTATATATATATATATTTTTTTTTTGTTTGGATGTAGGCTTGTTTTTGATGACCACAATACACATGGGTCGTGCCGTAAGGCAGCGGCAGGATCTGCAGAACGTAACTGACATTGACCGCCGCATGAACGACCTTGCCGCTGCGGAGTTATATGAGCAGATTTTACTTGGTTGTGTGCGTGCTGGAATAAATCCTAATGAGAAGAGCGCGGTGGAAGAGTACGAGGGGTATGTTGCGCCGTCGTTTGACCCTGTGCAGGGCGCCCGTGTAGCGGCTCAACAGCGTGCACATTATGCGGAAGTATACCGTGAGCGCGAGGAGATTATTCACGCCCTCCGCTCATTGCGTCAGCACCAGCAGCTCAGCGCGTTTGACCGTCTTTTGGCGGAGACGGAGTACTGGACTGGGGTGCGTGAGTGGGTCGGCGACGGCAACTCCGGGAGGCGGAGTCATCTGCGCCGTCGCCACGCGGGGGGCACAGCTGCGGATGTTGGAGAGGGGGATTTTTTGGGCACTGACATGCTGCACATCACAGAGACCCCGTTGTACATTAGAGGCAAGTTGAGGCCGTACCAGATCGAGGGAGTGAACTGGCTGTTGGGGCTGTTTTCTCGCTCAATCAACGGCATTCTGGCTGACGAGATGGGTCTTGGCAAGACACTGCAAACCATCGCGATGGTGGCGTACCTGAAGTTTGCATACGGACTTCCGGGACCTCATCTTGTTGTATGCCCAAAGTCAGTTATGGGAAATTGGTACCGTGAGCTTAAGCAGTGGTGTCCTGCTCTTAGCGCCTATAAGTTTCATGGCCCTAGTGATGTTCGCCAGCAACTAATCAAGTCACACCTCCAACCATACGAGAATGTGAAGTATGATGTTATTGTTACAACATTTGAGATGGTGTTGGACGAGCTACCGACATTCAAACGCATTCACTGGCAATACCTAATTGTTGATGAGGCTCATAAACTGAAGAATGAGGAGAGCCGTGCTCACACAGCACTAGACTCACTTAACACAAATCACCGTCTCATTATTACGGGCACCCCGCTGCAAAACAACCTCAAGGAGCTTTGGGCGCTGTTACATTTTTTAGTACCTCGTCTTTTTGAGGATGCCAACTATTTTGACACGTGGTTTGACACTGCAAGCGGTCAGCAGGACAGCAATGCAATGTCTAACATGCACAAGATACTTGCACCTCTTATGATTCGACGTCTGAAATCTGAGGTGAATACAGGTATTCCACCAAAAAAAGAGATCTACGTGTCGTGTAGGCTAACAAAGACACAAAGAAAGTGGTACGTGCATGTACTGGCAAAAGATTCTGGGGCGCTCAACAAAATTTCTGGTGGAGGCGTCTCAACCTTGACCAATATTATGATGAACTTACGTAAAGTTATCAACCACCCCTATATGATGGATGGTGGGGAGGAGGGGCCGCCATTTATAACAGATGAGCGTATTGTGAAATATAGCGGCAAAATGATAATTCTTGATAAACTATTGCATCGTCTTGTGCAGGAAAAGGAAGCTAGGCATAAGGTTTTGATTTTTTCACAGTTTACTTCAATGTTGGACATTCTTGAAGACTACTGCGGTATGCGTGGGTTTAAGATTTGCCGTATTGATGGTAACACAAGCGGATATGACCGGGATGCTCAAATGGCCGCATTCAACTCTCCCAACAGCGACTATTTTATATTTCTTCTTTCAACCAGAGCAGGTGGCCTGGGCATCAATCTACAGGGAGCAAACCACGTCGTTATTTATGATTCTGATTGGAATCCACAGATGGATCTACAGGCGCAGGATCGGGCTCATCGCATTGGTCAAAAGCGTGTGGTGCGAGTTTACCGTTTTGTTACTGATGGCACAGTGGAAGAGAAGATCTACCGTCGCGCGTTGAAGAAGCTTTATCTTGATGCCATGGTTGTGCAACACGGCCGCGCACAGCAGCGCAGTGGGGGCAATATCTCTAAAGAAGAGTTACTTTCCATGATTAGGTTTGGTGCAGAGGAGCTTTTTAAGGCAAAGGATGAGGAGATAACTGAGGCTGATATTGATCAGCTCTTTGAAGATGAGAATAAGACAAGAGAGATTAACTCTGCTATTAAGGAACAGATTCAAATGTCATTGGCAAGTTTTCAACTTGGTGCGGAAGAAGCGAATGTATACGACTTTGAGGGTGTAAGATTTAAAGATGGTGTTGAGTCCCGCATTCTCCACTTAACTCTTACAACACCAGTTTCACAGGATGAACTTTATCAGCAATGTTCGCAACATGGTGAGATAACAAAGGTTGCGCTTCACCCAAACCTTATCGAGGCGCTTGTTTTTTTTCGGTCCACTAGCGGAGCAATTGAGGCGAAGGACAACTTGCCGTACAAGTGCCAATTTGCCTCAAAGGAGGCACAGATGGTGGTGCCTACGGAGATGATCACGGAGTATCTTAGCGTTAATGAGAAGCTTGGCCGTGGCCACCGTGTTCGTGATGCGCCCCGTCAGTACACGGAGGAGGAGGTGGAGCAGATGCAGAGTGTTGCGACAAAGACTACGCCACTGCGTCTTCCAAAGTTTACTGTGTTTCCGTCGTATCAACTATATAACGTTAAACGACTGCAGGAGCTGCACACAAAGGAAGTTGCATTGATAGTGCAGAACTGGAAGCGCAAGAATGAGATTTCTGGTAGTGACATGGAGAAACGGCAGCAGCAAGGGAACGAGACAGGCCGGAATGTGATAAGCAACACTGAGGACAACAACAACAGTGATGGTAGTGATGCTAATAAAAATGATGATGGCGACGAGATGTTTCTTACTGCTCTGGAGCGGGAGGAGCGAGAGCGGCTGCTTTGCGAGGGGTTTGCCAATTGGAGCCATCAGGAGTACCGCAGCCTTATCGCTGCACTTACAAGCAGCGCATATGACGTTGCAGATTACTCATCACTTGCGTCAGCCATCGGCTCTACGAAAACCGCAGGGGAGGTGCGTGATTATGTAACTGCGCTTTTTGAGCGTGGCCCTCAGTGCATCAAGTCATTTTCGCACGTTGAGGAGCGTATCAGAAGGGCCCAGGAAAAGCGGAGGATGCGAGAGGACGAGCTGCGCGCCGCCAAGTGGAAGGTTGAGAGCTACGAGCACCCCGAGTCGCAGCTTGTGTTTGGGGTACGTGGGGCAGACGAATTTGATCGTTGTTTGTTTTTGATAGGCTACGACGCGGGGTTTCGTATGGACAACATCGGAAGTGTAATTAAGAGTATGCCCGAGTACCGCTTTAACGTTTGGTGTCAGTCACGAAGCGACGCATTTTTTGAGCGCAGGGTGCGGATGCTGATGAAGGCCGTAAAGAGAGAATGGGATAAGCCAAATGACATCGCAATGGGACCACCGTCGCGTCGTAGGAAACTGTGAGAGAGGGGGGAAGTATATAAACATACAGATATACATATATACTGCAGGTGAATTAAGTTATGACGTATAGAAAAGTCTTACGGGGCTACAGGATACAAATAATAGAAAAAAAACATTTTTTTAAATGCCAAAATATATACCCATCTATCTATCTATCTATCTATATATCTATATCTATATCTATATCTATATCTAATATCTATATCTATATCTATATCTATATATATATAAACATATATCTTTTTTGTTAATATTAATATTTTATATATAATTATAAATGTGTATATATCTTTATTTATCTGTAAATTTATCTGTCTGTTTTTTAAAAAGTTAACGTTTTAAATTAAAGAAATTTTTTTTTTGTTTTTTTTTTTTTAGTGTTTCTTTATTCTTTATTTTTTTTATTATTATTTTTTATTTTTGTAATTAATAATAATAATTTTATTAAATTTTAAACATTGATAACGAATAACCAACAACAATAAAACATACAAACACAGACAAAAAGCAAAAGAAACAGAAGCAAAACGAAACAGAACCGAACCACGAACAAAATACAAAAAATAGGGGGGGGGGGTGGGAGGGGGGAGGGCGGCCACAGGCAACAATAACTAAAAAAATACGCACACCCCCAAAAAATCAAACAAAACAAGCAAACAAACAACAACAACAAAAAACAAAAAACAGAAAACAAAAAACAAAAAACAAAAAACAAAAAAAAAAAAAAAAACGGGTAATAAGCTCATTACCGGAAAAAAAAACATTAAATTATAAGTATAAGTATAAATATAACTATAAATAGAGATATACATATAGGTATAAATATAAATGGTGTTTGATTCAGTCACAACACTTGTTGGTGGCAGTGTAGAATTGGGCCATGTTTTGGGCTCTGGTGGTTTTGGGAAAGTTTACATGGGCTACGATAGAAAGCGTAAAATAAATGTCGCGGTAAAAATAATAGATAAGAGTTTGGTAAAGCTACATAATTGGGAACCATATGTAGAGAGAGAAGTTGAGGTAATGCGAAAGATTAAACATCCTCATGTGGTGAAGCTGCTTGACGCGTTTGAGTCAAGCAGTGCATATAATATTGTTATGGAGTTGGCTCCAAATGGTGAACTTTTTGATAAAATAGTAACGTCTGAACGCTTTGATGAGGCAACTGCTCGTTCATATTTTCAGCAGCTTATTTGCGCTGTGCACTACTGCCATAGTCTTAATATTGTGCATCGTGACCTCAAAGCTGAGAATCTTTTGTTAGGAAAGGATAATGAGCTGAAGATATGTGATTGGGGTCTTTCTCGTTACACAAAAGAGGCATGTTTTGAAGTGAGTAATAATGTACTTTTTTACTCACTTGCTGGGAGTATTGACTACCAGGCACCGGAGGTTCTTAGTGGGCGGGGTTATGAGGGAAATGCATGTGACATGTGGAGTTGTGGTTCTATTTTATTCTTTATGTTATGTGGTTATCTTCCTTTTACGGATGTCACAGATGCACAGACAAAGCGACGTGTTCTTAGTTGTCAATATAACAAAATAAATCGTTTTCTTTCTTCATCTGCTAGTGATCTTATAGCGCACCTTTTGGAGGTTGATCCACGGGTGCGCTACACCACAGTGGATGTTATTAATCACCCATGGTTTCAGGTCGGTTTAGGTACATCTCTTTTTTCTGACTTGCAATTAATAAATGGTGAACAAGTGGCGTCAAGTCCAAATAGTAATGGTACGTTTAATTTAGGTTTTTCTTTTTTAAAAGGATCAAATGAAGATAGTTCTTCGCCAACTTCAGATTTGTTGCAAGAAATCCACAAGGCGTTTGTTACATGCAATGTAAACGGTAGCGGGTTTCTTAACCAGGAGGAGGTGCGGGATGCGTTAATAAAGTTAAATGACCAGCAGCCAGTTTCTGAAGATGAGGTGAGGAACTTTATGTCCAACTTCATGCTTGATAAGGATGGATGCATTTCAGAGGAGGAATTTTTTATTGGTTGGACAAAAAACCGTGATGTAGGTAAGAAGTATAATATTAGTCGCATGGCTAATTTATTTCACTATGATTTAGAGACTGAGTACTTGGCAGAGGTTCGTCGTGCGTTTGACAGCATTGATGTAGATCACACCGGCCTTATCACACCTGAGAGTTTAGAGAAGCTGGATCTTCGTTGTAGTAGGGCTGAAATACAAAGGTTTTTTAGGACTATTGACCAAGAGATTCCTAATAATGGAACACTAACCTTTGAGCAATTTGTTCACATCTGTTCCCACTACGATGTTTTTAAGAATCACCCAATCACTCAACGACTGCGTCGCTTAGAAAACTTTTTTGACGTGACAGACATCAAATCTCTAAAAAGCTATCTTGGTACAGGCTTTACTGTCGCAGGTTCTAGAGAAAACATTGTTCTTCGTATTTGCTCACAGGAGGCTGAACTCTCGACGAAGTTTGAAGGGGAGGTTGGAGGTTTGTTGTACGGCACACACACGCAGTCTGGTCGCAAAGTACTTGAGGTGGGGATATGTCTTTATCCCTCTGTTGCGGGCTACACCAAAGTTGTGCCGTACCGTATTGCTGGCAAGACGAAGGACTTCCATCAATGGTTCCTTTCGCTGCGCAGGGTGTTGCGGGCGGAGATTTTGCGCTGCGAGGAGGACACGGCGGTGAAGGGGCCCTCAGAGTTGGTTTAAATTACCAGAAAGAAG
The DNA here is from genome assembly GCA_036321205.1 of Trypanosoma caninum. Lineage (NCBI taxonomy): Eukaryota > Euglenozoa > Kinetoplastea > Trypanosomatida > Trypanosomatidae > Trypanosoma > Trypanosoma caninum. The sequence goes on along the minus strand of JAWVMR010000091.1, from coordinate 7,786 downwards.
AAAAAAAAAAAAAAAAAGAAAATGCCAAAAAGAAAATTAAAAAAAAAAAAAAAGAAAAACGGAACTTTAATGTATATATAACTTAAATAATAACAACAACAGCAAAAAAAAAAAAAAAAAAGAACAGTAAAATTTGGTTTTTTTTTTTATCTTTGCTTTTTGTTTATATATATATTTTCTTGTCACTTTTTTTTAAAACTTATATATACATATACATATATATATATATATATATGTATATGTCTATATGTATATTATTTGTTTATTTTAACATTTTGTGTGTGTATTTTGTTTTTGCTGTAAATGAAAATTATTACAATAGGAAAGTGCTAACAAATAATTATATATATATAATCTTTGTAAAGGTTGTTTTTTTATTTTTTATTTTTAATTTTAATTTATTATTTATTATTTATTAATTATTAATTACTAATTCTGTTTTTTTTTTTTTTGTTTTTTTTTTGTGTGCGTGTGTCGTAAAAAAAATGAAAAGGTTTGGGAAATAATATTAATAGTGCTGAATGAAAGAGAAAAAGAATAAAAAAAAAAAAAAAACGGAAAAAAAATAATATTATTATATGTGCTTATATATATATATATGTTTATATATATATATATATATAGTATTGGTGTTTTTGTTTTTGTTTTTTTTGTGTTAGTGTTAGTGTGTGTTATTAGTGTTGCTTTAGTAAATTCTTTTTGTTTATTTTTATTTTTATTTCTTGTTTTTTAACTCATTTTTTTTTTTTTGTTACATGTTTTTTGTTTTTATATGTATTTTTGTTTATATTTATTTTTATAACTATATATATATATATATTGTTATAAACTGTATAGTATGTTATAATATGTCTGTTTTTCCTACTGTTTTTATTTTGATTTTTATTTTTGTGCTTGTTCAAGTTCGAAAAGCAGGTTTGATATATTTATATGTTTATACGTTTATATGTATTTGAATGCTTATATATGCACTGTTACTCAGTAAGAATCAACAGCAAGCAAAAAAAAAAAAAAAAAAAAAAAGGGCAGAACTTTGAACAAGGGCATATATATATATATATAAATGTATATGTATGCATTACTTTGCTTGTCGAATAGGTGAATGAAAAAGAAAAGGAAAAATGTGATAATAATGTATATACACACTTAATTATATGGTTATATAGGATTTTTTTCTTTTTTCAAAGTAAATTAGAAATAACGAGAGAATTAACAAAAAGAATTAAAAAAAGGAAAAAAAAAAAAAAGGAAATTATTCGAATGAAGTTATTGTTTTATAATATTTATGATTGCTTGTGTGCTTATTTGTGTTTGTTTTTCTTAATTATTATAATTATTATCTTTGTGGGTAATGGCGTTTTTTTATGCTTGCAAATTATTATTATTATTGTTTTTTTTTTTGCTATCTTTTTTACTTTTGCTTGTTACAACATGTGCGTGGGTCTGTGTGCTGTTAGGTTTAAGCTTTTAGTGTTTAAATATTTGCGTGTCTCTGTGTGTGTAAGAGAGAAAGAGAGTGCGTGTGTTTGTGCTTGTATTTGTGTTTTTTTTTTTACTTTTGGGAATAACTGTTACCAGAAAATGGACACTGATGTGAGTGGGGGTTTGCCACCGTGGCGAGAGGGAGAAGAAGAGGAGGTGACGATTGTTTCAAAGACACGGCGAAAGTACGCTATTCTTCCCTCTGCCTCGCGCAGACTGCTGACCAACACACATTTACGTGCGATGGAGCGTTACATCACATTTAACAAGGCGCATCGCTTTACTGACCGCGATGAGCCGCCGGCGCAAATGATCCCTGAGCTTCCCTTCCAGAGGGTGCGCGGGGGCGACGAGGTCCTCCAGCTTGCGGTGAAGGCGGTCCACGCGAAGGAGAGCGCGTTGGACGTCCCCCTGCGCTTCGTGACCCCGGAGGAGTTTCACGCACCTCCTCTCGAGGACCCGCCGACGTGTCTTTCACTTGCGCGCCGCGTCGTTGCACTTCTAAAAGGCGCTGATTCGATTCCGGTGTGTTGGGCGCAGCAGAAGCACCTCGGCGGCGGCGGCGGCGGCGGCGGGGGCGTCGTGCAGATGCGGGCGCTGGGCGACGCCACATCACGCGCTCAGGCCGCAACGCGTGCTGGGAACACGGCCGAGGCGGCCCGTCTCTTTTGCACCGCCGCCTCTTTGCATTACAACAGTGGAAATATGGAACTCGCTAGGGTTTTTTTTAACAAAGCTCTTTCCGCATTTGATTTTATCGGTGAAATGCGTGGTATTGCCTTTTGCCACAATATATTAGGTATGTGCCATTACCGCCTGCGGGAGTTCAAGGTGGCGCTGTTGCACTACAAAAAACAGGAGGCCCTTGGTGGCTGCTGTTCGCGTGCTGTTGCGGAGATTAACATGGGCGTCTGCTACGCCGCGCTTGGCGAGCTGAACTTTGCGGGGGCGGCGCTTGAGGACGCGCTGGCAAACGCCCGCGCCTCTGGAGACTCCCTGTTGAAGACAATAGCACTAGGGAACCACGGTCTTGTGCATCTGCGCATGGGCGATATGCGGGTTGCGCAGACGAGCCTGGAGCAGTGCTTAGAAAAGTGTAGTCTTTGTGGTGACAAGGGCGGTGCCGCCATTTGTCTCCTGCTGCTCGGTGAACTTTACTCCCTCATTCACGACCACAAACATGCGCTGTTTTACTATGAGCACGCCTACCGTGTTGGGGGCGAGGCGGGGTGTCCTGATGTCGTCGACATTGCCCGTGTTAGTATAGGAATTGCCCAGGGCAGCTCAGCGCTAAAAAATGCTGTTATTTTGCAAGCAAAACGAATGGGGAAAGATCTTGATCTCAAAGATGTGATTTCTTTATCTGTGTAACACAAAGTTTAAAGAAGAAAAAAAAAAAAAACAAAAGAAAAAAAAGTTATAGTTTTTTGTTTTTGTTCTTGTGACTGTAATGGTGAATGTTGTTATTATTGTCGTTATTATTTTTTTAGTGTGTGTGCGACTTATATATGTATAAATTTATACAAAAAAAAAAAAAAAAAAAAAAAGAAATCTGAATGCAAAACAACAGCAACAACAATAGAAAAAGGGACAAAGCAAGCGATGTAAAAAAATAAAGAACAAGATGTTAAAGATTGTTTTCACAATGGTTGTTTTTTGTTATGTAGATATATGTATATTGTGCTTTTAGTGTGGGCTAAAAATGATAAATATAAATAATAATTTTTAACTTTAATTTTAATTTTTTTTACTACAACTAATGCTACTACTACCAATAACAACGATTGTTATCGTCATTATTTTAAATAAAAGCAATTGACGATAATTAATAAAAAACAAAATAGACAAAGTTCAGTAAGAAAAAAGAAAAAGCCTTAGTTGGAGTTATATATATATATATATTTGTGTGAGGTAAGATGTTGCCAGCGAACCTTGGAAGACTTCTTGAACGATGCACTAAGCCAATTTTTAGCAGCAAAGATGATGTACGCAGCACAATGGCCGCACTGTTAGATATCTCGGCCTACATGGACCGCAGGCATCTTAAAATGCTTGCCGTTCCGCTTAGGCGCTTCTGCCGCAAGGACCCGGACACTGTTGTTAGTGTGATGGAGCTGGTTCCTATAGAGCCCGCGGAGGCAGCACATGGTCGAAGAGCCGCGTTGCTGTTGCAGTGCCTTCCGAAACAAGGCTGCGATGACGTTATTTGGGAGCAGGCTGTTCAGTTGTGTGTGGCGGGGCTTCAGGCAAAGAAGTGGGACCTGCAGGATTATCGCGTTGCACTTGCGCATGCGGGGCTGTGGGGGCGCCATCCCGCGTCGTTTGCCGCAGCAGCAGAGGAACTTGTCAGCTCCACTGTGCGCAGCGCCTCTCAGACCGAGCTTCCAATTTTGCTTTCCATTCTAACCGCGCTTCCTGAGCTTAATCACTCTCCATGTTTTCAGACCGCTGCAGAGAGGGTAGTTTTACTAGCCGAAGTTTTGTCTCCTGCGGCCATTGGGCAGGTGTGCTTTTGTTTGAACAAGATCCGCTTTAGGCACAGCCCTATGGCCATTGCACTGCAGGAGGAGGCTATTCGTTTTGCAGAGGAGAGTGATTTTTTTAGCGCGGTGCAGCTGTTTAGTTTTATTTGCCATCAGGAGATGGATGCAATCAACGCAGATGCCCTTAAATGTCTTGCGGAGCGTGTAGTCGAGGGGAGTGAATTAGACCAGGAAACAGTAACAACATTATGCAGAGCACTAAAGGCGATTCCACGACAAGCACGGCCAGAGCTTGTTCGAGAAATTTCAGAGACAATGGCGTTTTTGGGAGTTGAGGTGAAGGGACTGCTGACGCTGCAGGTAGAAGAGGGAGGTCTTAAAGGGGAGACTTTGGTAGAAAACATTCAGTCATTTATTTCACGTTTCCTTTCATTGGACAGTATTCTTCCGGTTGGATATGAGCGACCTGATGACTTTATTACGGCGGTCAAACTGTCTGTGGATTACATCACCGAAAGGCTGGAAGACATTGTTGCTGACAAAAATCCGCCTTTTTCAATTATTCCTAACCTTTTGAATGTTAATATGGAGGAAACACGCAAATGTGGCTTGGCCATTATTCGGGAGGCTGCGGAGCAAGGTATTAATTTTCCAACACTTCAGGCGTTTCGCTTTTTGTTAATGCTTGGCGATCACAACATGAAGGATAAACGTGTCTATCGACATCTTCGCAATGAGTTTGCTAAAACGGCCTCAGGTATCCCAATGGTCCAACTTTGCGCCGCGTTGAAGTGCTTTGTGCGGGGTCTTGTGCACAATCAAGAAACCACTTCTTTGGAAGAGCAAGTGGAGCAGGAGCTGGAGAGGGAGGACATGGACGCGTTTCTTCGTTTCTGCGTGGAAAATTTAGAGCGAGGGTTTTCTGACGGCATGGAGTTAAACTGTGTGCTGGCGGCAACTGAAAGTTTGTATAACCTTGGTTATGAGAATGTTGTTTTTTTTGAAAAGGTTGCACGATATCTTGACACAAAATGTAAAAAATTAACTTCATCTTCAGCTCTTTATAGTAGCGAAGCGGCCAATACAGTTTGTTTGGCACTTGGTGAGGATATTCTTGATAAGTATCCTGATGTACACACATTTCTTTTAGGTGTGGAAAAAGATGGTATTAAAGGGGAGTCTGCTCTTTCTCCTACAGAGTGGATGAATAAAAATGATCCTGCTAACTTTATAACTCCACTAACTGAAATACAACAGGAAGGTTGGGATATTATAAACAAAATGGTTGCCACACGGTCTGCGGACATATCGACATTGGTAAGGCTAGCTAAAGAGTATGTGGCTATTCTTAAGTCCACTCGTGTGGATGATCTTAAATATTTTTTTGGTGTTTTTGAAGAAAAGGTACTAAAGCAAGATAAACTATTAAAAGAGTGTCTTGATTATTTGGTAGATAGCAATATGGTGGTTAAGTTATCAGCAACCAGCCTTGGTGCAATGTTGCACAGTCTTGCAGCATTACGCTTCACCTATCATCGAAGTGTTAAGCGGCTTATCTTGGCTATTAGTATCGAACAGTGGAGTGAGATTGACGCAGCTCCTTTGGTGCAAATTGTTTCTGGTATGGCAAAGCTCTCATTGCGGATTCCACAAGTTTTGGCTTATCTAGGGGACCGTCTTGTGCATGTTTGTACGTTTCTTTCTCCGTTAGATACAGCACTTGTAATTAACGCACTCCAGTCACTTGGATATGGTAATGATGAGGTGATGATGGTGTTAATGCGTCATGCGGCTTCAAATGCACGCAAATGGGATGAGGTTTCTCTTACATTACTTTTTGGTTCATCGAGTGTTCATCGGTTACTCAAAACAGTAGATGTGGCGACTCCTCTTTTAGAGCAGGCTGCGGGAAAAACATCTTCACCTAATCTTCGGCAGAGAATATTTACGTCGTTAAAAAAATCAGCACTTCCTCGAGAAATTATACTTTCTTCTACTGCCGCACTAACAGGAGGTGGGACTGAAGAGATATTTAGGCCACTACAACTGAGTTAACTGAGAAACAAACATTTAATATTTGATAGTTAATATTTATTTGATGTTTTATGTTTATGTATATATAAAGCTTTTTGTGTTAGTACAACTTTTTGTGATGTTGTATTTACTATTGTCTTGTGGCATTTATCACATATGCATATACATTCACATAACATTATATGAAAGAGAACTAATAGAAGGAACAAAAGGAATTTCGTATAAAACAAAAGGTCAAACAAACGGGGGGGGGGGAAAGAAGATATATATACGAATATATATATATTCAAGAAGGTGGGGCGTGAGGGTAAGTTGCTTTTTTGCGTACATAGTGCTTTATAAGTATATTGGGTAATTGAGTTGCGAAAGAAAGAAAACTCATTTTTTTTTTTTTTGAACGACAAAAAACTAAAATTAAAAACAAAACAACCTTTTTTTTTCACAGTATCTCTACTTTTTCCCTTTTTTTTTTTCTCCCCTTTTTTTATCAACAGCAACAATAACAAAAAAGAAAACAAAAACAATAACTAATACATACACGGAGCAAACAAAAAATTTTTATTTATAAAGAGCAATCATTTAAAAAAAAAAAAAAACAGCAAGAAAAACAAAAACAAACAGACAGGTAAATTAAATAAATGAACACACGTAGTTTATATGAGAACTGCAAAAAGGTATACAACTCGGTTTGTGGAGTGAAGAAAGTCGCCGACTTTCAGGAAACCGGAACCTTAACGCCTGAAGAGTTTCTTAAGGCTGGTGATGAGTTGGTACAAAAAATGCCTGTTTGGATGTGGGCTGAGGGAGAAGAAAACATACAAGACTTTTTTCCACGGAATAAAAAGTATCTCGTTTACCGCGGTGCACCATGTTATCAACGTGCCCCGGATTTTAACCCAATTGCTGGGGAGGGTGATGACGAGGGGGAGGACGGATGGCTGGTAACACGCAAAGGGCAGACGACTAGTACATCTCTTGCCCCGCTTTCTTCTGAAAAAAAAATTAATTGGGATGATGATGATGATAGTGATAACGATGAAGATAATGCTAATGACCTAGAAGAGAAAAAATGTCGTTTATATGATGTTTATATGGTGTATGATCAGTACTATAGAACCCCACGTATATTTTTTATTGGCTACGCAGAAGATCATTTAACGCTTCTTACAAAAGAGGAGATGATGCAGGATGTTTATGCAGCTAACAGGGATAAGACCGTGTCCATTGACCCACACCCATTTTTAAAAGCAGCATGTATTAGCATACATCCCTGTCGCCATGCTGAGACGATGAAACGGTTGATTAGGCATATGAGAGAGCGTTATGAGAAAGAACATGCTAATGCTCAAGAAAAAAACTCATTTGTTTTTCCCACACACATGGCATTTTTTTTGTTTCTTAAGTTTATCTCGTCCGTTGTGCCAACTATTGAATATGACCTTTCTACTAGTGTCGATATTTAGGTTATATTATATGCACCACAAAGTATACCGTATTATTATTATTACTTTGCAGGGGCACCCTGCATATTCTAGGTTTTATTTACAGGCCAGCTAGAATATTCGTTTTTACGTATATACATTATATATATATTTTTTTTTTTTAACCGTAAATTTTGCAAGTTATTAGTCTGTGTATTACCGAAAAAAGGCCTTTTGAATCAACAATATGAACAAAAAGGTGATGGCGAATGTTATTTGGATTAAACAGAATATCTTATGATTATTTTTATTTATTTATTGCTATCATTATTATCTTTTTTTTTTTTTAATGTAAGCTACTAGTTT
>JAWVMR010000090.1:7643-38203 GCA_036321205.1 Trypanosoma caninum | reverse complement strand
GCGCGAGCTGGCCCAGCGGAGACGCGAGGAGGAGCTGCGCCGCAGGACTGAGTTTGTGAGGCGGCAGCGCGAAAAGGCACGTTTTGTTTTTGCAGATTGGAAGAAGAAGTTGTTTGATGACCGTCCTATGGTTGTTTCTTTTGTTGGTGTTTGATTTTTAGCGGTGTACAAAAGTGTTGTCAGTGTGTTTTTAGGTTGTGTTTTTTTTTTTTTTTGTGCTTTGTTGTAGTGTGTTGTTGTTTGTTAGACTTTTTTTTTTTTTATTTATGGTGTTGTTGTTTTATGTATATGTTTTTGTTGCTGTATTTGGTTTTTTAGTATGATTTATGCTTTTAGTTTTTTTTGTGTATTTTTTTGGTATATCATAGGGTATGTTGTATCTCAGATGCTTTGGGGTGAGCTGTTTAGTTTTTTTTTTAGCTTCTAATGGAAATAATTTTGTTGCATTATTGGGCTTGTTATAGTTTTGTAATGTATCTGCAGAACTTTCTAATATGTTAATTATTTTTGTTTGCTTTTTTGGTTGCGCGTTAAAAACGTTTGCATTTTAAGTAGATTTGTTTGAGGCAAGTTTTGTACTTGATAGGTAAATTGTGTATAATATTGAATTTTTTTTTTTTCTGACAAGGTGAATTAAGGTAAAAAAAGAAAAAGAATAAGAATAAGAGAGGTAGAATTATGAAGTTTTTTTTTTTTTCCTTTTTAATAAATGTTTATTTTTAAACTAAAAATGTTTTATAATACGTTGGTGAGAATTGCCGTATGCTTTGAAATTTATGTGGTGATATGAAAGATGGAGGCAAAAGACCCTGGGGAGTTTGTATGCGTATATATATATATGTTGTTTTTGTGTAAATGCAATGGTATTGTTACTGTTTTGAACGCGAAATTTATTATTGTGTATAGTTAAATTTTTTTTTTTATTTACACCTAGAGTGCTTGATGTTTGTGATGCAGACTGCTCTGGAGAAACCATCTGTTTTATTGTTTGTGTACGGCACTCTTCAGAGGTCGGAGAATAACTACGCGTGGTGGATGGCTGATCCTAGGCACGCAAAGTTTGTAGCGTTGGGTCAAACAAAAAAGCGTTACCCTTTGTTTGTGAATCTTTTACCTTGGAGCGATGACTGTTCGCCTTGTCTTCTTAACAAACCATTTAAGGAGAATAATAATGATTATGGTGGCGTCGACGGTCCTGTTGTGGTACCCTATTTTGTGCTTGGAGAGTTGTTTTTGGTGTCACCAACATTAATGGGATGGTTGAACGTTCTTCAGGGCGTTGAGCTTGGTGTATGCAGCATTGGGGAGGTTGATGTTTTTGCCTTGGATAATGAAGAGGTGGTTGAAAGATTACTTCACGTGAGTAGGGGTGAAGTGGTGAAGGCTCTCGTATACTTTCGTGAAAAAGACTATCCACATGATTGGGACTGTTCTGTTCCAGCAAACAGCACAAGGCTGCTGCAACGGTTTTCCGCAGCTGAGTGTTTGCGTGAGCACGGACAACGTTTTGCGGGCTTTCCGGCTCATTTGCGTCAAGCATCACTGTTTCGTGACATTCTTCGAAAAGCAGATGTGATTCCGTGTAGTTGGACTTGGGGAGTACCAATTTTGCCTAAACCAATTGTTTTGTTTATCATTGATGGTCTTGGTGACGCGACATACCCGGAGCTGGGTTATCGCACACCACTGGAGGTTGTGGCCGGGGTTCCCGCGCGGACAGCTAATGCTGAAAGGACATTAAGATGTTCTTTTGATGCTGATGCTTATGTTTCTCAAGGTATTAATATAGTTACAAAAAATGGTGTCAGTGGATTAATGGACGTGTTAAGGTCGGGCGTATGCTGCGGTAGCGACACGGCACACCTTAACATCTTTGGTTACTCGCCGGAAAAGTACTACAGGGGTCGTGGTGTCTACGAAGCTCTTGGGACGCAACTAGCTCTTGATGATGATGACATCGCTTTTAAGAGTATTTTTTCGGTTTTTGATGAAGTTAGTGGACTTGTGACGCGCCGTCGCTGCGATCGTGATTTCACTGGGGAAGGGCTTGTGCTGTGTGAGGAGCTTGATGGAACAGTGATTATTGGCGATGAGGCTGGTGCATTTGAGACACTTCACACGTTAAAGGTAAAGTACACCATGGAGCATCGTTGTGTCGTCGCCATTACCGGAAAGGGGCTTTCTTATTTTATTACCGGGACTGACCCGCTGTCTGATAATCGCCAACTTCTTTACTGCACACCTACCGTGTTGGCAGACCATCCGGAGTACAATGCGGCTCTCTACACAAGTCGCGTGGTGAACGCGGCATCTAGGTGCATTATTGAGTTTCTTCGTCACCATCCTATTAACGAGACACGACGAAAGGAGGGAAAGGCAGCAGCAAACGTGGTTCTTTTGCGAGGAGCTTCAAAGAAGGGTTGGATGCCACCATTTGCTGTGCGTCATGGTCTTGTAGGTTTTGTCGTTGCTCCCACTTGCATCATTAGGGGTGTGGCTATTTCTTGTGCTCTAAAGTCTGTAGATGCTGAGGGGGCAACAGGAAGCTATGATACCAATATTAACGCAAAGGTGGACGCTGTGCTGGGTGAACTGGGCATTTTTGAGCCAGCTAATAAGGAAACGACACTGGAAACTGCGCAACGCGCTACGTTTGCTGTGGTTCACGTCAAGGGTGTTGATGATGCTAGTCACGACAGAGACCTTGAGTGTAAACTGGCTTTGCTTCAAAAGTGTGGTGAGGCTATGCAGCGATTGTGGGACGCTTTACCTGATGGAAGTACAATGGCGGTGTTGGCGGATCACTCTACGCCACTTTCAATTGGTGATCACAGCTGCGAGCCCGTTCCTGTGTCGGTAGCGAGTAAGGGAAACACATTTCACGACAGTGTGGAGCACTACAGTGAGGTGGAGAGCAGCCATGGGGCACTGGGCAGGTTTTGTGGTGAAGAGCTGCTTGGCGTTGTGAAGCGGTTTCACTACTGGTACCATTATCACCCACTTGCGGCATTTCAATGATATATATATATATATATATATATATGTTAATTATTGAGTTAAGCAAATGTGATTTATGAATTTGTGAGGCAATGGACGTGTTGATTTTTTTTATTTTTTTTTTTAGTGCATTGAGTGTATATACATATACGTTTGTTATTTCGCTATTTATGGGGTTGCATATGTTATTATTATTATTATTATTATTATTATATATTTTTTTGCTAATGTTTTTGCATGTATATACATATGCTATAATTCTAGCCGGGTGGTTTATTATTATTTTTACGCCCCGTACCGTTAGGATTATATTTGTGCACTTTATTCTGTATATATACCCATATACATTTATACGTTTGCTTATGGGCGTCGCGGAATACGCTGCAGAATGGAAGTTTTTTTCTTTTGATAATTTTTGTGGCAGTGTTAGATTTGACAGTGGTCCATTTTGCTTGAAATTTCAGGAGCAGCTTTGTTATTTTGCAAGAATGAACAATGTGGTTCAGTGGCTTGTAGACGTAAAAAAAGCACAGGGAGATGAAATACTGGGCAGTATTAAAGAGGACGAGGAGGAGCTTTGTTGTGTTTGTGAGGAATGCTTGCGGCAGCCGTACCCAACAGCGAATGGTTGCAGTACTGTTTCTGATATGGCAGTTATGTCCTCTGGAGACGTGGTCAAGCACGAAGGGAGGGGATCTGCAATGCAGACATCGCTACATTGTGATAAATTGATGGGGGCAATTTCAACAAACTATTTAAATACCAGCAGATCACCGCTTGCCGGAAATGCCACTGCTTTGCAGTTTATTGTTGGCGATCTGCGGATAATTGCGGAGGGGTCGGTTGTGACGACTGACGCTCTTTCAGCTTCTTTTTCATGTATATCAACGCACAACTACTACAACCAACAACCAACAACCAACAAACAACAACAACAACAACAAAAACAACAACAACAAATGTTGTTTTTGGATTTTTTCACATTGTCTGGTGGTAGCACCGCACATTTTATCTTTGATGAGGATGACAGCATTAACATTACGTTAAAAAGCCAACCGCGGGTGGAGTCCTCCACTGTCGCTTTCTGTACGACACACGCGAGACGCCTACAGGATGATGATGGTGGCGTCACTGCGGATCTGTTGACACCAACAGCGCGAGGTGTGAGTGGCTACACGACGCCTCCACAACAGTATATTCCTCCGCTAGATGTGCGCATTAGACAGCCGCCCCCCGCCCCCCGCCGTGAGAGACTCCGTAGAGATGAGCGGGTTGTTGTGGACGACGCGTATGCGGGCGGAGAGAGTGCTGTTGACCCATCAAAGTACATTTTGCCCTTCTTGCAGTATCTTTCATCATACACCACAAACTCAGTTTTATTTGCGACAGAGTACCATCCAGCTGTCTGAAATTTTGATGGCAGTTTTGAGGGATGAGATGATAGTGGTTTAGTTGCATCACAAAATAAAAAGAGTTATTGTTTTTTTTTTTTTTTTTTTTTTATCTCTTTCTTTATTTTTTATCTTTATATATATATATATATATATATATTTTTTTTTTGTTCTTCACAGTTTTTTTTTTTGTTGCTAAAAGCATTTGTCACAGTATTTGCTTCTTTTTTTTGTTTGTTTGTTTAGAGCAAAAGAAGTAGGTCTAAGTAATTTGATGTATAATGTATTCTTGTTGTTTTTATTTATTATTTGTTTGTTATTTTGGAAGCTTGATGATAACTTGTTTATCTATTTGTATTTGAAAAAATTTTTTTTTAAATATTAAAACCTCTCTTACCCCTCCCCACTTAAAAAAAAAACAATAAGAACTGAAAATTTATGTAGAATAAACAAAAATCCTTTTTTTTTTTTTTTTAAAAAGGGGGAGGGGTAAGAAGGGTTAGTGTATTTATTATTATTATTATATATTTACCATATGAATTCTGTTAAAATTTTTTGTTTTTTGGGAGGGTTATATATGGATATTTATATGTATGTATGTAACAATTGGCTTTATATAAATTTATCTATTTATCAATCTGCATATATATATCTATATCTATATCTATATATATATCTATATATATATATGGTGCACATTACTATTTATTGGTTTATATTATTATTATTATTATTACTGAGCAACAAAATTGCACAATAATCTGACGCATATGAACTTAATGTAAAACAAACGGATGTGGATTTGTTTGCATTCTCAGTATTACTAATATATTTGCTAATTTTATATATTTTTTATTGTTATTATTATTATTATTACTTTTTTTTTTTTTTTTTGATGTATTTGTGTTAGTATGTTTTCTTTTTGCTTGTTGTTGTTGCGTTACTTCCAGTTATTTAATAACACAAATATAACTAATATTATATTGATGTATCTATATTTAGGTATGTATGTATATATCTGTCTTACTATCTTATCTGATGCGTTTATGCATCAGTTTTTTTTCTAATTTATATGTATGTGTAGGTGAATGTGTGTAAGTGTTCTTTTTTGGGGTTTTTAGGAAGAAATTTGAGGAAAAAAGAAGAATACAATACACGATACAACAAACAAGCAGGCGGCTTGAAAGGTGGTGTGCCCGGTAGAAGACGATGGGGGAAAAAGTTTATGGTATTGGAAACCGATGATATATATATATATACGTCTGACTGCCAAAAACAAAATGGAGGGACTTTGTAACGTGATTAAAAAATTCTTTTTTTTTTTATTTTGGTAGTCTGGTTTTGCGTGCAATGCCATGCGCAATTATGGATGCAGTTGAATTTTTATGTGCCTGTACTACACGTACAAACATGTATCTTTATATTTATATTTATTTTTATTTTTGAACAAATTATTATTCAATTTATCTTTGCTTTTTTCTTAAAAAAAATAATTTTTAGTTTTTATTATTACTATTATTCTTGCACTTCAGTGGGAGTATAGTTGTATCTATCTACGCGTATATTTTTATTTGCTTCTATTTGTTTTACTCTTTACACGCTGCGTCCACGTCGACGGAAATCGATTAAAACTGCCCAACTACCAGAAGAAATATCTTTCTGGAGGATCAGAACCCCAGCGACCTCCGCCGCCGCCGTTACAGAACTCACGTGGGGGTGATGTAGCCGAATTTGCGGGCAACGATGACGATACCGACGCCGGCGAGGACGGCGTGGGGGATGGCTGTAGTGGGGGTAGTAGTGGCAAAAGCGGGCCCGCACTTCAGCGCAACGGCATTTGTGGTGACGGCAAGGACGACACACATTGCCATCAGCATCGTCATGTTGACAACATGGCTGTTAATCGAGAGGAATTGAATCGTGCGACGTTGGCTCTTTTGGGGTTTTCCCCCAAGTCTCTTTTAAGGATGGAGGAAAAAGTCAGTCAAAGGGACAGCAGCGGCAGCAAGCCCAATAATAACGGGACTGAAAGTAACACCGCCAATGATTCGAATGGGCATAGTGACCATTTTTTGTTTACAAACGTAGCCGAAAGAGGTTGTTTTTCTGAATCGTCGGGTGGTTCCTCTTCCGAGTCCCGTGTTTCGGGTGTCATACAGTCATCATCATCGCCACCACCATCAGCACCGCAGTTTTCGCGCAGCGGAACAGTTTGTCCAGAGCAACTTGCTTTTCTTAGTTCCGTAGGTAGTATGGTGGAGCAGCTGTCGTTAAAACACAAACTCGGAAGCAACAGCGAGGAACGTGACGGTGCACAACACTGGGGCGAGGCAGATTTGCCTCTTTTGCGCGAAAAAAAAACACAACTGTCCGTGAACACATTGGTGACGGCTGAGGGTCAGTGTGTTAGACTGCGCTTTGTTCCTGCGGCCGCCCAGGCGCTGCAGCACCACGCAGATGTGAAGAACCCCACATTAGCTGATGAGCAGCATGAAGAAAAAGAGGTGTTGCACATCAAGAAGAGAAAAAAAAGCAACGATAAAGCGTGCGACAGTTGCGAAAGTTGTACACCGATGACGAGTTTTTGGTACAAAATGCCTGTTTCGCTTTCAACTATTATTTCTTGTTTTAAGCCACAAAAGCCATCGTACTGGAAGGATGACCGCCTTGTGGAGCCATACCTTGGCGAGCGCTACTGCTCGACCCTCCAGCGCCATCATAATGGCAGAGTTGAGGGAACTTTTTGCGTGGAGAGGGAAGAGGACGGCTGTGATGGCCTCAATGATGGCACTTGGTTTTGTGCCGTTGACGACATTGTTGATGATCGCTCCGACCTTGATGCTCTTGAGGAGTTGAGTCACACACAGAGGGGGAGGAACGGACGTGAGGAGGAAATGCGGACATATGGTAAAATTTTAAACAATCATCGATGCAGGAATGATCCTGTGTTTTATGATGCTTTTTTTCTTGACACGGGCAACATTACTGATGGGGAGCGCCGCAAGAAACTTATTGTGTTGCCATCATACCGAGTGTCAGTCATTTCTTTTGTTGATAAGAAGGTGCTTAAAAAGGATATAAATAGCAATTTTTACGTGCAACACCCAGAACTTGAAATACGTGAAATTAAACTAACTCATATACGAAGAATACGCGCAGATTTGCTTAACCTTGCTTTTGAGGAAAACTCCCCTATAGAGGTGGTTACGGTTGCTTACGCCAATTGGTACTTTGAGAGACTTATTATGCGAGGAATGGTAGGAAAACGTAACAGAAAAGTTGTTCTTGCTGCATGCGTTTTACTTGCTATCAAATTTGTTGAGACGGGCGACATTCACAAGAAGATTCAGTACGTCAAGGCACGCTTTGGTCAAATTGAAATTTTTGCTGGGGCGACGTGGCAAAAGGTTAAGGCATGGGAGTTCAGGGCATATGTTGGACTAGACTTTACGCTGATGCCAGAGAAAGGTAATAAAGTTGTTGAGACACACTTAGAGCGACTGTTGGGTCAAATAAATCTTACGTCACAAGAGTATTACAGCAAGAAGTTTGCATTGCCCTAGTGAGTGAGAGCAGTTTCTCTTTACCACAGAAAAATAAAACAAAACAAAAAAAAAAAAAAAAAAAAGGGGGGGGGGGAGTATAGGAAAGTAGGTGTTTTTATACACGCACATTATCTGTACATGCTATGTATTATAAGGTTATATGTTATATGCTTTGTCAGCTACAGGAATAATACAAAGTGTGGACTGACGCGGGATATTATATTATATATATTTATATATAATTTTTTTGCTTTAGTTGTGCTTTTGAAAGTAAGAAAAAAAGACGAATGAATTAATAACAAGTACTTTTGTATTTAGTTCTACATAAGACAAAAAGAAGTAACTAAAAAAAGAAAAAAGCGCAAATTTTAAATTTGTAGCTTTTTTTTTTTTTTTTTTCAATTACGTTTTCTACTGCGTCTTTATATATTAATAATTAAGGCATCTGTGGTTACGTGTGCCTGTCTGTTTGCTTATGAAGAAAGTTGAAAGGGAAAATAACAATGGCAGAAAAATAGTGGTATTGATTGTAATAATAAAAAAAAAAAAAAAAAAAAGGGGAGACGGGGTGTTTGAAAAGCTTTTCAATATTTAAAAAATCAACGAGAAAACCAAAAATGTTTTTTTTATTATTTTTTTTTTTTATTTGAGAAGGTGAATGAAGTTTGTTAATTTGAGCAACATTATAACAAACACTGTAACAGTAAGAGCAACAACAACGACAAAAAACAAAAAGAAAGATAAAAGAATGACAGAAAGCAGAAATAAAGACTACGTGAATGGTCTACAAGATTTTGTACACAAAAATTTTGTGATTGTGTTATTCGTATTGTTTATTTGTAGCACCTTACTTTTTTTTTTTTTTGTGTGTGTGTGCGTGTGTTTTGTGAATAGATACAAACACGACGCGCGCTTTGAGTTTTCTGCTTTATTTTATTTTTGTACATATTTAATTGAGCGGTTTTTTGATGTTTACTGACGCACACGTTTATTGCGTATTATATCATTTTTTGCGTCTATTATGTTAAACTGTTTTTTTCTCTGCTTACTTTTTTTAATTTTAATTTAATTTTAATTTTAATTTTTGTTTTTAATTTTTGTTTTTATTTTTTTTTGAGTATAATGGCGGATGGAAGGACGTGTTAGAACCATATATATATATATATATATATTTTTTTTTTTATTAAATACGTTATTTTGCTCATCTCTCTTTTCGAGAGTGAGACATACAGGGGGTGGGGTGGGGGAGGGGGGATGAGTGGCCCCAGGAGAGGCGCTGACTTTCCAGCCACTGTTGCGTGCTGGCGGCGATGTCTTTCTTTTCTTCTCCCGCTTGACTGTATCGCAGCCTGTTCCTGCAAACTACTGGAGAAGTACATCATTGCCCGCTACTGTGAGCCGCAGCGCCACTATCACACGCTGACGCACGTAGAAGAGATGTTGAACGGCCTCGCGCTCTTTCAGGCGAACGCCCCTCCGGCGCATGTTTTTTTGGCGGCGGACACTCGGCGTCTCGTGCTGGAGTTGGCGTTACTTTTCCACGACGCCGTTTACAACCCGCGGAGCGGTGACAACGAGGAGGCGAGCGCGGCGTGGTTTGTGGCCTTCTGGGAGGAGGCGCGTCTGCTCGCGGGGGAGCGGGCGGCGGGCGACGACCAGCTGCTGTGGGACGACACCTGCGCTGCGGCGGCCGTTAAGGATGACGTTGTGGATTTCATCATGAGGACGAAGAACCACATGGCGGTAGAGCCGTGTTATGTGCAAGGGGCCAACGCAGAAGATACGTCACCACCACCACCACCACCAGCTCTCCATATTTTTCTTGATCTGGATCTTGCCATTCTGGGAAGTGATGTTGATCGTTATAAGCAATACGCGGCAGACATACGACGAGAATATTACTGGTACACCGAAACAGACTTTTGTCGCGGTCGTTCCATTTTTTTGCGCAGTCTTTTAGCACATCCTCAGCTGTACAAAACAAAGTTTTTTTGTGATTTGCTGGAGGAGACGGCTAGGGCGAATGTGCTGGCAGAGGCAGTTATGCTGGAGAAGCGATTAAAAGAAGAAAATTTTGAGGGGCCTAACTAACTTGGAAATTATACATAGTTTTTTTTTTTTTTTTTTGGACATTTACTTTTGACATAATTCATACTTGTTTATATGTCGTATATCTATATATATATATGCGTGCACCTGTCTTATTTTTGTTTTTATTGTTTTATAGGAAGGGTATTATTATTATTATTACTATTATTTTATTTTATTTTTTTGGAGTGCAATGTGTGATTTGGAGAATTTCACGAAGCTTCTTGCACAGACAGATGGTCGTGACAAGATCTATAAATTTCTTGGGGGTTTTCTTAAGATTCTCTCCGCTTTTGATGGCTCTGAGTCCCACCTCAAGGCGTACAACGCGCTTGGCCGCTCCATCACAGACGGCCGCTCTTTGATGCGCATGGCGAAGTGGTCTGGCGACATTCAAAAGATGCGAACAATTATGACTCAGTGTGTTGAAAAAAGGACGGTGTTGAAGTTTATTGAGCTGCTGCGTGTGTTGGGTAACTTTTTGTATATTATTGGTGACAACATTGCATTTCTTGCGCGTTTTAAATTGTTGCCATTTGAATCAAAAAGTTGTCAGGCAAGCAGCAAGGTGGCGCAGTTTTGGGGTTTCTTTTTTGCCACTGTTTTGGACATTTTTGCTCTTCGTCTTGCGTTACTAAGGCGCGCGAGCGATCTTGCCACGGGCCGGAAAGAGATGAAGATTGCGCTGATAAGTCTGTTAAAGGACGGTTCAGATGCCCTTGTGGCGATGGCCTCAGTTGGGTACATGAGGTGGGCGTGGAATCCAAGTCAATTAACGGCTGGAACACTTACAGCTCTCTCAGGCGCCATTGCAACCTATCAGAATTGGAAGAAAATTTAACCAAATACAACTTTAAATAGTAGTTTTGCCGCTTATATATAAATATAAATATAAATATAAATATATTTGTATATGCTTTACTTTTTTAAGTCTAGTTTTTTTGTGTCAAGTATGTGTATTTTAGAAATATATGAAATTTATTTATCCATTTGTGAAGAGAAAATTCTTTTACTATTAACTTAAATAATATATATATATATATATATATGTCTTTTTAAAAATGGACTTCTGCCGAATTATATAATTAACCAATGAAAATGGGTAATATCATTAATAGTAATAATGGTGGTGATGTGTTTGTATGTGTGCCTAGGGGTTGTATTGAACAAAGGTCGAAATAGAACTTGAAGGAAATAGGGAAAAGTTTTGAGAAAAAAGGAAAAAATTTTTAAAAGGATAAACCATTTTTTTTTTTTTTTTTGTGATGAAGTGGCATTATATATATATATATATATAAAATGGAGTGAAGATTAAAACTTTTAAAAAAATACATTTTTATTTTGTTTCTTGTTTTATAATTTATTGGCTTTTTAATTCTAATTTAATTTTTTTTTTTGTTGTTTTTTAGCTAGGCGTAAGTGTAGTATTTATAAAGATATAAATTAGGCATGTGAAATTATAATTAATTATTTTTTATCGTATATATTTTGCTTTTGACTTGAATTTTTTTTTTTTTTTTTATGTACATGTATAAGCATATATATATATATATATATATATATTAAATAGCGACAATACATATATTTTGATATATACAGACATAGCAAAAGTGCAATGTCTGTACCTTTTAAATATTGTAGACACATTCGTGACATACATGATTCTTTTCACGAAGGTGAACCTATCTCATGGGAGGAGCTAATGAGTGTTATGAACATTATTTGTCCTGTGGAACACCAACCACTTGTTGAAAAGTATAGAGAGAAGTGTCCACTGAGTACAAACGATTTTCTTCTTCTTATATATGAACTTCAGAGGGCTACAGCTATCCCATACGAGGATCTTGTTTGGAATTACATCAAGGGTTCACTTAGGAATGGACTTTTTGACGGTGAGGATTGCGCTGATCTTAAAATGCTACGCTCCTCACTTGACCCGCAGATGCGTTTGGTACGCCTAGACGTTCAAAATGTTTATAAGGATCATGGCATTCCAGACGATAAGGGTCGAATCACTATCGAACAACTTTGTGCTGTATTTAAAGCAATGTACCCAGCCAAACAAGTTGTGTATGTTGACATGTGCAAGTGGGCGAGGGCAAAGAGGAGCAAAAAATTCATTGGGAACGCTACTGAGCGCAGTAGAAAATTATGTAAAGAAGTGGACACTCAGATTACGCAACCGAATGTACAACTGGGAACTGAGTCACCACCAAAACTAGAGAACACGGCACACAACTTGGATGTGGCCACAAAAACAACACCTAAAACGCCAATGGGAAAGGAAGAATTAAATGAGATGACCCACAATCAGCCAGGGCCGCTATCTGCGGATAGTGAGGGAATTATGCAGAGGTCAGAGGGTGGATCAAGGGGCGCTGCTGAGTTGCCTGTTGAGATTATGAATGCGACAAATAAGGAAAACGGCAAGGATAAAAAAGCGACACAAAAGTCTTATAAATATGACGAACGGCCATTAGAAGATGTTGCATCTAACAATGTTTGTTGCGTCTCGCAGAGTGTTGCAGAAGTTGTTTCTACGGACATATCAAAGGAGGAAGGCGATGTGCCACATGATATTACTAAACCAGTTCAAACGACAACATCCGTAAAACAAGAGCAAATTAAAGCGGGGATTTCTACTGAACTAGGGAAGGCAAAGTGCTCATTGCTACTGTCAAGTACTTCTCTTGATTCAATGCCTTCTCATGCCCAGAAAAAACAATCGGCACGGGCGTCGGAAGGTGTTGGGGTGTCAGCTTCTTCCTCTTTGCCCTCCGCCGTTTATTTCACTGGTGTGTCGCCGTCAGATGTGCTGGTGGAACGGCGGTTTGGACTTGATTTTAATCCTTCATGTATTCGTGACATTGCGCCACCCAGCCATAGGAATAAAGGCGCGGAAGAAAAGCGAAAGTCATTACCCGTAGTGAAACTGCGTAGTCGAGAGGAGCGGCCCTCGTGGGAGTATGAAGAGGTTCTTCTGGACGCCATGTTGAATCGCGTTGTTCCTGAAAAACCAGTGGACGCTCAGGTGTTGGAATACCTAGGAGAGCTCGCAAGACAGGAAAAGGAGATTAAAGAGGTGTTTAGTGTTGAAATGGATAACTTAACATCAAACCTATTGGCATCTGACATTATAGAGCAACGGATGATGATTTTACGCGGTCAGAGACGGGCGCAGTGTTTTGATCGGCTGGAGAATGAACGATTGAAACTTCTTGCAGATATGGAAAGGTACGTGGCCACAGTGCGTAAAAAAACGGAAAAGAATAAAGCGTTGCTTGACGAGAGTAGAAGTGCGGCTGGTGTTGTATTGATGGAGAAGAAAAATGATGAGGACATTCAATTGCGAAAAGATGGAAGTGAACCAAAGCCGTCGATATTGACGTCGCTGTCACCATTGCATGCGCAGCGTGAAAAATTCACACTTCAAAAAGAGCAGCGAGCAAACGAATACTCTCAAAAGTTGCAGAACGCATTTTTATCTCCCACCAGAACACCTGCGTCTAAAGCGTTACCACCGCAGCGAACAAAGCCCAGCACTAATAAGACGGTTTCCTCTATAGCTTCAGAACTGGCAGAGTACGTCCGCACAAGATACACGCTGGGCAGTCGGAATGATGCTGAAGGGCATAGACAGTCAGCGACTGCTGCGCACGACGGCCCGATTCAGCAGTTTATGCCATCACCACTGCCGCGGCGACCAACAGGTCTGGGAGCAAATGAGCACTTTTATTCAAAGGTACCTGCTGAGCGGATGACCAGCTCGCAGGTGCAGCAGCAGATTCAAAAAGACCTCGCAGCACAGTTTAGAAAATTTATTTAACTAAGTAAATTAAATATTGTGGTGGTTGTTTGCTAGGTTCATTGTTTTTGTTGTTTTTGTCGTCGTTTTTTTTTTTAGTGAGGGCAATGTTGGCAACAGTGTAATTTTTTATTTTTTATTCTTAGATAGATACATACATCTAACTATATATATGTATTGTATATATTGCTAACTTTTATAAGCTAAAAGACTACCTTGCGTTGGTAGAGAGGAACCGCTGTTTGTTGGCTGGAAACTTAGCAAAAAGAATAAGAAAGAAACACCGCTACTGCCAGCAGGAAGACCAGGCAAATAGCTAGAGAACAATAGCTAAAAACAACAACAACAGCTATGGCAACAAAATCTCCCTTTCAAAAAAAAAAAAAAAAAAAAAAAAAAAGCATATATAAAGAAAAAGCGAAATATAATTATAAAATCTATATTTATATCTGTATCTATCTATTTATCTATTTATTTATTTATTTATATATAGATATCTTTTTACATGAAGGAGGGCAAGAATAGTATCAACAGTAACAATGACAACAGTAACGTTGGGCAGGATGTTTACCAGCAGTCGCTATTGGGCTCTTTCTGCACTGTGCGTGGGCACGACTTGGTGGTGCGGCGAGGTCAGTTGTTGGAAGTTCGTTATCTGTGGACGTTGTCTCTTCTTAGCGTTGACAGCAACTTGGGGCTGCAGCCACCGCTTTACGGTTTTGTACGACTAAAGGATCTAGATCATCGCATGAGTGGGTGGTTTGCGCTTAAGGATATTGAGCTGAAGGTTTCTAAAAATACTCTTAGTGGCTGCAGTGGTGGTACCAATAACAACAACAACGCTAATAATGATAATGATGATGGCATTACAAGTGGGATAACAAACAGTTTACCAGATCCAACAGTGGTAAACCGCATTCGTGGGCCAATTTTGAGCGGTGTTTACAAGGAAGTTACACCTGGGATGATCAGAACACGTCGTGAGGAGAAGCAGCTTGATTTTTTTGAGGAGCGTCTTCTTCGTGACTGCCGCACTCCAACAACGATCCGAAATTTTATATATTTGGGTACTTATGTATTTTCTCCGTGGTACTATGCACCGTATGGTCTGTTTAACAGTGAGTATGATCCATTGGCGCCATTTGGCAGTGAGGGTGATGAGCAGCGGCATGGTTTGGGAATGGCGGGGGTTGCGGTGAATACTAATCCATACATTCGTGACGCTTTTTTGTGTCCTTTCTCTCTTCGCATCTACAGTACGTTTGGTCAGATGGCGCATGAGACAAAGTGTTATCGCCAGGAAAGGTTGCGGCCGCCGGGTAACGAAATTTATCGTGATGAAGGGCGTGGATTTTCCTTGTTTGAAGTAAATGGCAGTCGCCAGGTGACATATTGTCGTTACCTTTTTCTGTTAGGCAAGTCATTTCTGGAGAACAAGCTTGCGGGGCACGATGTCCACAACTACTACTTCTACGTTCTTTGTCTGCATCACCGACATTTTCCTTACTACACTGACGATCAATCGGCCATGTACTTTGTCGGATATTTTTCGTGGGAGAAACAGGTAGTCGATCACAACCTGGCTTGCATTGTCACCTTGCCGTGTTTTGCTGGCGGCTCAAGGCACCAGGCTGAGGACAAGCGGCCACGCATTGGGCACTTTGGGCAATTTATGATTGCAGCCAGCTACGAGCTCGCGTACCGCAGAAAACAAATTGGGTCACCGGAGCGGCCACTTTCGGATTTGGGGGCTTCAGCTTATGAGCGCTACTGGCGTGGTATTCTTATTGCTTGGATGCACAAGCATCTTGAGCGGACAGCAGATCTAATTGCGGGGGATAATGAGGAGATGGGAGAGACTAACAACGACACGACGATGACAGGGACGCTGCCAGCTTTGCAGAAGCCCCACAGGCTAAAGCGGCCGCGCACCAACGACTCGGAGCAGGACAGCGTGCATGAGGATGACGTGGGTGTTTGCGTGCCTGAGCAGGTTGATATGGCCTCTACGTGTGTGCGCAGCATTGCGCAGGAGGTGCGCTTGGACGAGGCGGACGTGTTGCGGACGCTGCTGCGCATGGGCCTTTTGCACCGCAACGCGGAGGACCGCAGTCTGCGACTCGTCATACCCGTCGACTTTGTTCGCCGCGAGTATGCCAAGGAAATGGAGGGCAGGATGAGCGCAAGTCGCGCTGTGTTTGACCCGTCGTTGATGACATCTTGTGGCGGTGCGGCGTGGGCGCCTGCCGGCACATCGACATTTTCTCCTCGGGTGCGGCAGAGGCAGGCGGCAGCTGACAGTTGAGGGGGTGGACACACAAAGCTTTGTTTTTGTTTTTTATTTTTATTTGTTGGGGGGCTGGTGACTTACTGCGTATGTTTGTGTTTGTGCTGATGGCAGTATGTCGAAAGAAACAATGGAGAGAATGGATGTTTTACTTTTTTCTTGGTGTAGGGCTTCTAGTTATTGGGTATGTATGTGAATACCCAAAATTTGTACTTGTAAACTTTACGTATAACCTTGTTTTTTTTTTTTTTTTTTTGTTGTTGTTGTTTTTGCAAACAGCAAAAAAGAAACACGACACATACTTCAAATACGTGTTGGTGTTTTTATGATTGCTTATTGCTTGCTAATTATTATTATTATTATTTGTTGGCAGTGAATAAGGCATTGTGGCCGCGCAAGCGTAGGCAGACACACATACGCAGATAAAGGTATATTTATATATACGCACACAAACACACACAGATAGACATATAGAAATTCATATAATAGTAAAAAAGGTAAATAAATAAGAATAAGATTAATAGTGTTATTAGTATTATTATTACACGGATAAAAGAAAAACACTATTTATCTATCTATCTATCTATATATATATATATATATATATATATATATATATTTGTAATATTATATTTGAACTTAGAGAAGGAGATAAAAACATTTAAAAAAAGAAGAAGCACACACACACAAAAAAAAAAAAAAAAAAAAAAAAATGGCGAATCGTAGTGTTGAAGAGATTTATCAAAAGAAAACACAACATGAACACATTTTGTCTCGCCCTGACATGTACATTGGCACAGTTGAGCCTGTAACAGACGATATGTGGGTCTACGATGAGGCGGAAAACATTATGAAGTTGCGTAAATGCACATGGACTCCTGGGTTGTATAAAATATTTGACGAGATTCTTGTAAATGCAGCTGACAACAAAGTTCGCGATCCATCTGGGCAAACGATTATTAAGGTATGGATTGACGCCTCGAAAGGTATGGTGCGTGTGTACAATAATGGCGAGGGCATACCTGTGCAGCGGCACCGCGAGCACAAGTTGTGGATTCCAGAGATGATTTTTGGTCACTTATTGACGTCATCAAACTACGATGACACAGAAGCAAAGGTGACTGGCGGGCGTAATGGCTTTGGGGCAAAGTTGACTAATGTGTTTTCTTCTTGTTTTGAGGTGGAAACCGTACACAGTCCTTCCCGCAAAAAATTTTTTATGCGCTGGCGCAACAACATGTTGGAGAGTGAGGATCCCGTTATCACCGAGTGTGATGGGCCTGACTATACAGTTGTCACGTTTTACCCGGATTTTTCTAAGTTTAACCTGCAGGGATTTGGTGAGGATATGGTGCTTATGATGCGGCGTCGTGTGTACGATGTCGCGGGCTGCACCGACAAGACACTCCGCTGTTATCTTGACAACACAAAGATTGCCTGTTCTTCCTTTCAAGAATACGTCAATCTTTACCCCACGATGGGTGAAGAGCGAAAGGCGGCAAGTTACTCACGCGTTAATGAGAGGTGGGAGGTGTGTGTACGTGTGTCAAATATAGGCTTTCAGCAGGTGAGTTTTGTCAACTCCATAGCGACCACGCGTGGCGGAACACATGTTAGATACATCACGGACCAGGTCATTGCGAAGGTAACGGAACAGGCAAAGAAGAAAAAGAAAACGGATGTAAAGCCGCACATGATACGTCCACACCTTTTTGTATTTATTAACTGTCTTGTGGAGAACCCCGCGTTTGACTCTCAGACCAAGGAAACGCTTAACACACCGAGGTCACGCTTTGGCTCTACTTGCGACCTTCCAAACTCGTTGATTGATTATGTTCTTAAGTCCAGCATTGTTGAGCGTGCGGTGGAGATGGCGAACAGCAAACTTGCGCGGGAGATTGCGTCAAAGTTACGTGGTGTTTGTCGCAAACAGGTGTTTGGTATCCCAAAACTTGATGACGCAAATGAGGCGGGTGGAACTCAAAGCCATCGCTGTACTCTTATTCTCACAGAGGGTGACTCTGCTAAGGCACTCTGCACTGCTGGTCTCGCTGTTAAGGACCGCGACTTTTTTGGCGTTTTTCCATTGCGTGGAAAACCACTTAATGTGCGTGACGCGACGCTGAAAAAAGTTCTTTCATGCGCAGAGTTTCAGTCGATTAGTAAGATTATGGGTCTTGAGATTAACCAAAAGTACAATGGTGTAGAAGGACTCCGTTATGGTCATTTGATGATTATGTCTGATCAGGATTATGATGGTTCACATATTAAGGGTCTTATTATCAACATGATTCATAACTACTGGCCCGAGTTGCTTAAAACACCTGGATTTTTGCAGCAGTTTATTACACCTATTGTCAAGGCTCGCAAGAAAGGGCGTGGTGATGCTCCGGATAGTGTTATTTCGTTCTTTTCAATGCCAGATTACTTTGAGTGGAAAAACGCCATTGGTGAGGGTGTCAAGAACTATGAGGTGCGGTATTACAAGGGTCTTGGTACCTCTGGTGCAAAAGAGGGTCGGGAGTATTTTGAGAATATTGATCGTCACCGTCTTGACTTTGTACGTGAGGGTGCGCAAGATGACGAACGTATTGTGATGGCGTTTTCAAAGGATAAGGTAGATGAGCGTAAGCAATGGATTACAAACTTTAAGGCTAACACAAATTTTAGCGAAACGATGAATTACAACGTAAAAACAGTGACATACTCTGAATTTGTGGACAAGGAACTTATTCTTTTTTCTGTTGCTGACTGCGAGCGTTCTATTCCTAGTGTTGTTGATGGTTTGAAACCTGGACAGCGCAAGATTCTTTTTTCTTCATTTAAAAGGAATCTTGCGCGTTCTATCAAGGTTGTTCAACTTGCTGGTTACGTTTCTGAGCACGCGGCATACCATCACGGTGAGCAGTCGCTTGTGCAAACCATTGTTGGTCTTGCGCAGGACTTTGTCGGTTCAAATAATGTGCCGTTGCTTCGCCAAGACGGTCAGTTTGGTACCCGATTGCAGGGTGGAAAGGATCACGCTGCGGGTCGTTACATTTTTACACGGCTGGAAACTATAACGCGATGCATTTATCATCCATCTGATGACTTTGTTGTAGACTATAAGGATGATGACGGTCTGCCTGTTGAGCCATTTTATTATGTGCCAATTATACCAATGGTTCTGGTGAATGGTACTTCAGGCATTGGTACAGGGTTTGCTACAAACATCCCTAATTATTCTCCACTTGACGTAATTGACAATTTGACGCGATTGTTGCGTGGGGAGAGCATAATACCAATGAAACCATGGTACTTTGGTTTTACCGGCACCATTGAAGAGAAGGAGAAGGGAAAGTTTGTGTCGTCGGGCTGTGCGGTTGTGCGGCCGGACGGTGTGGTGAGCATAACAGAGCTTCCTATTGGTATGTGGACGCAAACATACAAGAAGTTTCTTGAGGACCTTCATGAAAAAGGGATAGTTCTGCAGTATCGGGAGCACAACACAGATGTGACTGTTGACTTTGAAGTTTTTCTCCACCCAGAGGTACGGCAGCATTGGCTTGCGCAGGACTGTCTGAAGGAGAAATTGCAACTGCGTGAATATATTCACGCGACAAACATCATCGCCTTTGACAAGGAGGGGAAAATCACAAAGTATCGTGACGCTGAGGCTGTACTAAAAGAGTTTTACTTGGTGCGTCTAGACTACTACGCAAAGCGACGCGACTTTTTACTGAGTGACCTGCGGAGTACTGCATTAAAACTGGAGAACATGGTGCGCTTTTTGACCGAGGTGGTGGACGGTGTACTTGTAGTTACACAAAGGCGCAAGAGCGAACTGCTAGCGGAGTTGAGAGAGCGCCAGTACACTCCATTTCCGCCACGGCAAAAGAAGAATATGAGCGCAACGACAATACAAGAGGAAAGCGATGACGAAGGGAATGGGGAAAAAGCTGAGATAGGGCAAAAGGGTGCTGGCGAAAACTACGAGGACGAGGAAGGGGCGTTTGGCGCAGACGACACCCCAGAGGTGCGGAGGGGCGTGCGTGACTACGACTATCTGCTGGGCATGCGTCTATGGAATTTAACGGCGGAGATGATTGCGAGACTGCGGTCTCAGCTGCAGCGGGCGCGGGACGAGATTGCCCTGCTTGAGAAGAAGACGCCAAAAGATCTTTGGCTGGATGACCTCAATATTTTGCGTCCGCTTATTGAAAAGCGGTTCGATGAACGTTTGAGAGAGATTGCCATGATACAGAGCAAAAAGATGGAGAAGAAGCGACCGTTTGACCCGCGGCGGTTACGTGTGCCGTTGTTGTCGGAAAAGGCGCGTGAGGTGATTGAGAAGGAGTGCATCAAGACGGAAAAAAAGGGCATCACTGCGGCCGCTGGCGGCAGTAACAGTGCAGGACTTGACGGTAGTTGTGCTGATGACAACGTTGGTGAGAAACTGGCCAATGGGCGTAAGCCGACAAAGAGGCAACCGGCTAAAAAGAAGAAAAAAACGGAAAACGACAGTTTTGATGACGATGACTTTGATGATTTTTTTGCTGATGCAAAATGTGAAGGCCTACAACTTGATGACGACAGTAGGAGTAGTGCTGTTTATTTGGACGGTGAGACCTGCAATAACAATGCCAACAAAAAGGCTGGGGGAAAGGCGGCGGCGGCATCACAGAGGAAGCCAGCAGTGAAAAAACGAGACTTGAAAGAAAAAAACACAAAGCCAACCGAAAATAAGAAAAGTGGTGTGGCTGCAAAGGTAGACGTTATTGATGACTTTGACATTGACGACTTTGGTATTGGGGCAATTATGCGCAATGCGCCGCGGCTTACACCGGCAGTTCCAAAAAAAACAACAACAAAAGCGGCAACGTTGTCATCTACGAATACTACGGTGAGCAGGGCTGCGTCGAAAAAAAAAATTGCCGCTGTATTTGACGAGGAAGACGACGATTTGATACTTCTTGGAATTAGTGGTGGGACACAGAAAGAGACGAGGAGCTCAGCAGCTGAGCGGACAGCGGCAGCGCCGGCGAAACGAATGCGGCTGGACAGCGCGAAAAAAACCCAAAACAAAAGAAAACGTCGGCTCAGCAGCAGCAGCAGCGATGAAGAGTTTTTTTCTGAGTCGGATTGTGATGATGATGATGATGATGATGTGATAACCAGTTGTTCTTCTTCATTAGACGATAGTGATTAAGAACAAAATACGTATTGAGTTTTTGTATATATATATATATATATATATATATATATATATATATACAGATTATTATAGAATAATGACAGATTAAAAACAACAACAACAACAACAATAATAATAATAATATATATATATATTTATTTATTTATATATAACAAAAAAAAAAAAAAAAAATAGAGAGCAAATAATATTATAAATTTGTGTATGTTTGTTTAAGTGAAAAGAACAAGCGCTTAAAATACATAAAGTTGTGCTTAGTTTTTATTGCAAAGTGGGAACTGTGGGGAAAAAAAATGCAGTGGTGTGTGTGCGTTTCTTGGTTAGGGAGAAGTAACTAAGCAAGAAAATTTGAAATTTGGGCTGGGTGAATAAATTTGAGACGTTTGCAGTACTAACGAAGAGTTTTTTTAAAATGAAACCAACAACAAAAAACAAAAATAATAATATTAATATTATTAATAATAGTACTACATAGATATATATTTAAACAGTTTTTTTTTTTATATTTCATTAATTTAAGTGTTTTTTTTTATTAATTTTTTTTTTTTTTTTTACGTGTTTTATATTATTATTATTTTTATTTTTTTAGAGCGTGTTTCTGCGCGTTTAGAGTGCGTGTGTGTACGTGTGTGAGGGTGTCTGTGGAATTACACAGCCACGTTAGGAGCGCCTTTATCACCAACTTACATTAAAAAACAACAAATAAAACTAATAAAAAGGCTAACAATTTTTAACCACCCCCCCCCAAAAAAAAAAAAAAAAAAAAAAAAAAAAAAAAAAAAAAAAAAAAAAAAAAAAAAGGGGGGGGGGGGGGGGGAAAAAAAAAAAAAAAAAAAAAAAAAAAAAACGAAAAAAACAAAGCAAAATTAAAAAAAAAAAAGCAAAATAAAACAGCAGCACTCTTATATTTAAATTTTAAAAACACACGCACGCAAAAACGCACACAAATATATATATATATATATATATATATACACGAAAGAAAGGAAATAAATATTTGGCAAAATATTTTCTTAAAATTATTTTTACTTCACACGCAGAAACACCAAAAACAAATAAGTGAGGCAAAGAAATAAACAACAACTGCAAAGAGAAAACAACTGTATTGTTAGTTATTATTATTGTTAGTTGCTGCGATGTTGTACGAACACACAGTTGACATTAGCAGTTCTCGTAGTACCGCCATCCGCTACTTAATTGCAGCGGCCACAAGGAACACATTACAGACAACTCTACAGATGTTAGAAAAGATGGCAGGGCATTCTGTTGAGTTGCACCGTTTTATTATAATGGCTGCGGTATCTGCAACGTGGAAGACACAGCACAATGAAGACAAGTGTGCACTGGCGTCTAAGCTTGTTTCTGCCGCGTTAGAGAAGAGCAACGCACTTACTTTGGTATCTGCCGCTGTGGATGAGTCACCGACGCTTGTGACGAAGGAGTCGCTTACAGGTCTTATGACAAAAGATTTGAGATTGACACATGCGCAACAGCTAAACTTTGCGATGGGGTTATTGATTGATAGCGCAAAAGGTAAAGAGGCGGCCGCTGCATTTTTGAATTCATTTACCGTTACGCAGAACTTGTTAAACGACGAAAATGGTAATATGTTTACTCTTGCCGTTTTGGCACGACAGGTAGCTGATGTGAAGAATTTGGACGTGCAACTTTCAGCTGCGTGCAACGAAGTAACGTCGATCTCGCATAATGGTGCTGTTGACACACATGTGAACTTGTCAAAGATTATAGGAGAGCTTGGCACCGCGTGCGTGGCGACGCAGGCCGACTGTAGAGAACTACTGAGTTTTTTTCCACATTCTTTTACAGAGGTCGACGTAGCAGATGTGTTGGGTTTTTTTGCGTCTCAAGGAAGTGCCCCGCTAGATGTAAACACGTACAACACACTCATGTCGTTGACGGGAAGGGCGCCAACAAAGACGCAGCACAACGCCACAATTTCACCAATTCCACTTCTTGAGTTGCTGCAGGAGCGATGCCAGAGCAAAGTTGACTGGGATAATATTCTTCGTCTGCTCGATAAGCACGACGAGGAGCCATTTAAGCAAAAACATGTTTCAATTGTATTTGATGCATACCATAAGTTTAAAGGTACAAGTACACCGGGCGCATACCCACCAATAAATATTTTTCTTGGACGCTGGAACAACGTCGGGCGGCAGCGCAGTGCCTTTGAGTATATTTTACGACACCTTGAAAAAGTGTCTTTGCAGTCACTACCGCGTGACCAGATGGCGCCGGCTGAGCTGCTAGAGAGCACTGGCGCTGCAACACCGGTCACGGCTTCTGTTACGTCTGCGTCTGGTGTCACACGTTTGTCGGAGAGCGAGTTTTGGCGATTTTTTCCTGTTGTAGAGACGGCAGTTTACATTGCCAGTCGTGATAGCGTCTTTAATTCGGAAACACTTTGCCCCGCCATTAAGAAACAGCCATTGTTGTTTTTTTATATTTTTCTTTTTGGCACATTTGCCGGAACACTGAAGAACTTTGTGTTGGCGAAGTTGATTTTGAAAGAACGCTGGCTTTTGTCTGATCAGCTTGTGAGTTTTATTTTCTCTGAGGCTGAAAAGCGTGGTCGACTGGAGGCTTTGATCATGTTGTTGTCAGAGCTCACTATTGTTGACGAGGGCCGCACTATTGAGGTGATGGAGGCTGTGCTTAAATCAAAAAGTATCACAAAGGCATTTCTTGCTTCTAGTGGTAATCCTCGACTTGTAACGGCTATTGCAATGTGCATGGAAGAGTCTGCAGAGGCTTCTGGTGAAACATGGATTAGCAAGGCACTTGAAGGAAAGCTACATTTTCGCGCTAGTACAGCTGAAAACCGGTTTGCCGTGGCAATGGCTATTGTGGAGATTGCAGAACAACTGTTGGAGAAGCAAAAATATGTGGCTAATGCTACAGCAGCTCTTAACAAATTTTTATCTTCTTCATTGAAGGATGTTTTGCGTGATGTGGCGGAGAAGGCGCGTGTATTGCTGGCGTCTTCTGACTCACTTTTTCCTTCTGATATTGAAAATGAGGCTATGCAGTTTTACAAGCATATGTACACAATTGCTGATCCCACTAATAGCGCCTCACTTGATTTTATTGAACAATTACTGAAGAGCTCAAATACACGTGATAAGCAATTGTATGCTTGTATTGTGAGTATTATGTTTGAAGAGAGCAGCGCTATTGGTTGTTATCCCACTAAAGAGCTTCGTTTATTTGCTGTTCTTTATGGTCAGGTTATTGCCCGTGAGTTACTGCCCCACAATCAACAACAACGTGCATGGAGTTTACTGCTGCCTGTTATTGTCAAACCAACGGATTTTGCAATGGAGGAGTATGGTATTATTGCGCTTGAGCAGATTAAACCCAAGTTGGCAGAGTGGCCAAACTATGGCAGAGCGTTACGTCATGTGAAGGATCTTGATATTAAAATACCAGGAATTATGGCCGCAATTAATCGTGGTATTAAAGCTGAAGAAGCAGCTCGGCAAATGCATACTAGATTGGCAGCCGCAGAAAAAACACAATCTAAGGAGGTTGAGTCACTTATTGCTGATCCAGCTGTTATTGCTGTTAGCACTGAGAAACGTGATTCTGCAGCTGCCGCAAATTTACAAAAAGAACGCGCTAGCGCGGCAACATTACATCAACACGATATTGGCACGCTTTTGTCTTCCAGCAACATCACAGCTCCTCCACGTGTTATTCGGGAGCAGATAAACTTTCTTATTGGCAATACTGATATGCACAACGTTGACAACAATGCAACTGAACTTACAAAGCAGCTGCGTCCTGAGTATTATGAATACTTTGCAGAATACCTTGTGGTGAAGCGTGCTGCACTTGAGCCGAACTATCACGACATATACCTGGAGCTTCTTGATAAACTTCAGTCAAAGCAACTGGAAAAGGCCATACGTAGTGCGACTGTTTCATCTATTCGGCGGTTGTTGAAATCAGAGAAGATTCGTTCAGACCCTGGTGAGCGCAGTTTGCTGAAAAATCTTGGTTCCTGGCTTGGACTTTTGACACTCGCAAAGAATATTCCTATTACTGTGCAAGAGCTTAGCTTTAAGGACCTGCTTTTTACTGGTTTGCGTGAGGGAAAGCTGATGGCTGTAGTGTCATGCATTACGCGTGTTTTACACTACTGCAAGTCGTCGCATTTTTTTTGCCCACCAAATCCATGGACGATGCGACTTTTGTGTTTATTGTGGGAGCTTTACAATCTGAAACATCTACGCATTACTTTGCGTTTTGAAGTGGAGGTGTTGTGTAATCATATTGGTGTGTCACTTAAGGATATTGATATGTACGCTGTTTCACACCCTCTGCGGTCTTCTACACAGGTGCATATGATTGATGTGTACAATGAAATTAACATTACTCAAAGCGAAGATTTTCGTGTGAATGAAAAGGAACTTCAGGAGTCATCTGGACTTCTTACACAACAACTGAAACAACAGCTTTCACAACCGCAACAGCCAGCAGCGTCACAGCAGCAACAACAACAACAATCATCAACATCACAACAACAGCAGCAACAACAGCAACAATTGAAACAACAGCTTTCACAACCGCAACAGCCAGCAGCGTCACAGCAGCAACAACAACAACAATCATCAACATCACAACAGCAGCAGCAACAACAACAGCAGCGCCAATCTCGACAGTTGCAGGCTAGTGCAGAGCCATTTAGGCCAAAGGAATCAGTGCCGCAAACGAGCGCAATTGTTTCGTTTGACTCTTCTGCGACGAGGCGACCACCAATACGCATCACAGCAGACAATGTGCGTGTGAGCGAGGAAGACGCCAATTTTTTTTCTATTTTACTTCCTACGTACAAGTTGGCTCTTGCACAGACGCTTGAGCACATTACACAAGAGGCAAGGGCCCCGGTGCAACGGGCTGCAACAATTGCAATGGTGACTGCATTTAACATTGTCACCAAGGACTTTCTTTTTGACTCTGATATGAGAGCTATGTGGCGGGCTGGTGATGCGATGGCGCGTTCTCTTGCGGCGAATCTATGCACAGTCACAATTCGTGATGCACTAATTGAGTTGTTTAACAAGCATGTTTCTCTATTGGCCAATCGCTTTGTTGATCTCAGCACACCCAACGCAGTTGAGAGGCGTAATCGATTGTGCGCTGGAATAATGGAGAAAAACATGGATTTGTGTATCCATGTGTTAGAGTATCAGGCTGCAGAGGAGGCTGCGCGTAAGTTTCAGGACAAAGTGTTGCCCGCAATAAAGGAAAAGGTGGAGGCCATCAACGCTCGCGAGCCTCCACGCATCTCAAGGGAGCAATACCAGGTGCAGGACTTCATAGCGCAAATGGGGGAAGTTTTGCGACCGCCACGTTCTTTGCCGGCTTTGCAGCGCGCGGTTTACGAGGACTTTAGATATAGCTTTCCGATTGTGGAGTTTTTGGCGGTGCGTCTGCGGGTCATTGATGATGCTACAACATTTCATTATTCTATAGAAAGTTGCAAGGTTCTTTCTCTTGCATCTCCCGAGTTTGCCAATGGACAGTTTGGGGAAAGTCACAACATTATTCGTGCTGGTGTTGTTGGAATATCTAACATGATTACGAGGGAAACTGCTATTTATTGCGTTGGTTATGTGTTACATAGGCTTATGGAGTTAGCTGAGTTGATAAAACAGATAGAATCTGCCACTGAGCGTAGTATTGAACCAGGTGTTATTCGTCAAAGGAACATTTGCACTCTTCGGAATGAGGTGTACATTTTTGTGCTACAGACTTGCTTTGAGCGTGGTGGGGAGCCTGTATGTGAGGAGCTTACCCAACTTTTTCTTCAGGATGAACAGCGTTGGCAATATACTGACCTTGCTGTTGATTTGTTGCGCATTAAAGTCTTAAGTGTCGCTAAACTTGACGAGGTTATTTCCAAGGAGCTCCAGGGAGGAACAGTGGCTGCACAGGTTGTGGAGTTTGCTGGTCAACTTATAAGGAAGGTTATTATTTCTGAAAGCTTTATAAGCTCAAGAGACCTAAAAAACACACTGGCACAACTAGAGGTGATTACGCGCCAGCAGCAGGTTATTGCTGCGCAACAACAAAAACACTCGCAACAGCAACCGTCACAACAGCAACAGCAACCTTCACAACAGCAACATCAACAGCAACAACAACAACAGAGACATTATGAAGCAACCACTACATCTACGACTCCAGGCAATCAAGGGGCAAACACAGTAGAGATGTATCCAGCACTTTCGACGCTAGTAGGGGCGAACATCAAGCGACTTGTTGTTTTTTCACAGATGCAACACGACGTCGAAGATGTTGAAAGGGTTCGTTGCCTGTTTGATGAATGGATAGAGATTAATGTGCGGCGGGCGCATGGTACGTTAGCGGAAACCACATCCGCATCAGCGACGACAACGGCATCATCTGAAACGACCTCGGCTAGCGGGAATCCACCTCAGTATGACTTTATTCTGAAGGTGCGTGGGCAAGGACGTCTGGAGAGCAACTGTCTTGGGGCGTTTTTAAGCCTTTGCATTCGATTTGCTGTAGAGCACTACGCCACAAGGTCACTTGAGCTTGAGCGTGCGAACCCCGTTGCCGTAAGAAACGCCATGACAGCGGAATGGAAGCCTGGCAACGCACCACCGCACAGATATCCTTACGATGGCACACTTTTTTCAAAGATGGACGCTTTTTCAGATTTGGCAACTGTTATTATATACTACTTTTCTTACAAGAATGACACACGCCATATGATCTCAATGATTCGGCGTGTTCTGGATGCCTTTCAGCGTTCTCTTATTGACCATCATCAGTCTGTTATTATGCAGCTGCAGCACCACACCCCTGCAACCGGTGATCTTCCGGCCAATACGGCTTACTTGCCTATGTTTCAGCAACAGCCATACGTTCGTTTTTTCAGCAATCTTTTAACAACACTTGTCCGCTCTGATATGCCAAACCGTGATATGACAGATAACATCACTCATTGTTTTGCCGAGGTTTTGCTCCGGTTGGCCCCATTTAAGTACCCTGCGTTTGCCTTTGGATGGCTGGAGCTTGTTAGTCATCGTATATTTTTTAATCGCTGTCTTCGTTCCATGACACTGTGGCCATTTTACGCTTCTTTACTAGTGCAAGGAATAGAATTTATTGAATTTTTTACCCGCGATGGTTTAATTCACAAAAATGTTCTTGTTTTTTACAAGGCCTTTTTTAAGCTGATGCTTGTGTTGACACATGACCACTCCCGCTTTCTTATTGCTTATCACTACCAGCTCTGTGACGCAATTCCGCCCTACTGTGCACAGCTGTTGAATACTGTTTTATGTTCATTTCCTTCTGGTTTAAAACTCCCGGAGTTTTTTTTGCGTGTGCCGGAGGACAGTCCAGAAATGCGGAAGCCGCTATCCACGGATAATCAAGTTAAGTGCATTGAGGAGACTTTTCGGCAGACTGAATTTGACGGTGATCAGCTGGCGGAGAATATACGGGATGAGCGGCCTATTGATGAGGCTTATATGCAAGGGATTGTTGAGAAACTGCGTTCTATTCCAAACTGGCGGTTAATGAACGCAATTGTACTGCACGTTTGTCTTGTGTATCTTAAAGCAAATGAATTTCTTAAGCCTGATTTTTCTGAGTCAAATGCGATGCGTTTCTACCGCTACCTTGCAAGCACACTTGATCAAAGACACCGTTACCACTTTATATGTTCATGTGCTAATCACTTGCGATACCCAAACTTGCAGACTAGTTTTTTTGTAAAAGTTGTCTTGTTGCTGTTTTTGCCACATCCCTCAATTAGCGACTCAACGACTCGATTATGCATACAAGAACAGATAACTCGAGTGGCGGTAGAGAAGACTCTTATTATTCAGCCTCATCCATGGGGTGTGTTGAGTACATTCATGGAGCTTATGCGGGCTCCTGAGTATGGATTTTGGGAGAAAAAGTTTATTACTGGCACGTCATTTTTGGAGAGTATGTTTCACAAATTGCGCCGCTCTGTTGAGTCACGGAATGCACAACAACAACAACAACAACAACAACAACAACAGGCGACAGTAGCAAAGAAGTAGTAGTAACAGTGCTGGGATCAGGGTTATATTGTTGTTAGTTGTGTTTAGGAGCACAACAAACAAACAAACAAGAATAAAAAACAAAAAAAAAAAAAGGGGGGGAAAAAAAACAATGATAAAATTTTTTTTTTTTTTTTTTTTTTTTTTTTTTTTTTTTTTTTATAAAAAAAAAAAAAAAAAAAAAAAAAAAAAAAAAAAAAAAAAAAAAAAAGGGGGGAAAAAAAAAAAAAAAAAAATTTTTTTTTTTTTTTTTTTTTTTTTTTTTTTTTTTAACGTAGTAATAATAAATAAATAAATAAATAAATAACCACGGTAAGTGTTGGGTTTGTTATTATTATTTATTTATTTATTTTTTTGTTGTGTTTGTTTTGTTTTATTTCTCTCTGTGTGTATGTTGTTGTTGGTGGAAAGTATGGAAAG
Source organism: Trypanosoma caninum (assembly GCA_036321205.1). Taxonomy (NCBI): domain Eukaryota; phylum Euglenozoa; class Kinetoplastea; order Trypanosomatida; family Trypanosomatidae; genus Trypanosoma; species Trypanosoma caninum. Next base: position 8,389 of record JAWVMR010000090.1, on the reverse strand, counting down.
CAAAAAAGAAGAAAAAAACAAAAACAAACAACAAAACAACAAAACAACAACAGCAAAAATAAAATAAAATAATTACAAAAACAAAGATTTGAGGATTATATATCTATATGTATATTGCTGTGACTTGTTTTAGAATGTTAAATTAAAATCAAAGCAAAAACAATAAAAGAGAGAATACTAATACTACTACTACTACTAATAATAATAATAATAATAAATTAATGATAGAACAAATAAATAAATGAGAAATTGTCTATGAAGAAGGGACATTATATATATATATATATATATATATATATTTGTTGCTTAAAAATAAATGAATAAGACAAAAAAAAAAAAAAAAAAAAAAAAACAGGCAAAATGCTTTTAATTTTTTGCATTTTATTATTATTATTATTATTGTTGTTGTGGAAAGAAGAAAGCGACGGGGTAATAAATGTTTTATTTAGTGGTGGTAGAGGGAGAGAAGAATGAAGAAAATATTTACGTACACACACACACACAGATATATATATATATATATATAGATGAAGATAATTGGTATGTTTTGACAAAACAACTTCAAATTTTAAATTTTAAATTATTTATTATTATTATATATTTTTGCAGTGTTGAGTTTTTTTTTTTGTTTTGCTTTGGTTTAGAAAAAAGAAATAAGCTTATGCATATTTCTTTCATGTTTTTTTTTTTTTTTTTTTTTTTTTTTTTTTTTTTTTTTTTTTTTTTTTTTTTTTTTTTTTTTTTTT
>JAWVMR010000089.1:36721-72719 GCA_036321205.1 Trypanosoma caninum | reverse complement strand
ACTGAAGAAGAACTGGCAAAACCTCAAGTCCGCGTACATTAAGACAACAATGGGGAAGCCGCAGCGCATCTACTAGTTCATGCTTGCATTTGGCCGATATTACATGATTTTTAATGTCTTATGTTTTTTTATATATATATTTTTTTTTCATAAAAAGTTGCTATTATATACATATTAGTAACAGAAAGGGAAGAAGAAAAATAAAAAATAAAAAGGAAAAAAGAGAGGTGTGGGTGGGCCTTTGCCCGTTTGTTCTTCTATTTGTGGCAAATTGGTTAACTTATTTACCCCCCCCCCCCTTTTTTTTTTTTTTATGTTTTTTGGTTACGGTATATTATAACAAAGCTATTGTTTTTCTTTTTTTTTAAACCTTTACCTTGTTTTTGCATGCGTGCTTTTTTTTTTTTTTATCTGTTAACATGCGTGCTCTGCATAGCTTGAGAGCGGGCTAGTTTTGTCCAGCGTGTTTATGTCTTCTATCACACAGGAGGTTCTCCGGAAGCGCGCAGAGTTTGTGCGCACTGGCGGTCGTGGTTCTGTTCGCCGCACAGTCAAGGCAGCACACCGCAACACTGGCGACGAGAAAAAGGTGCAGTCCGTGCTTAAGCGCCTTGGCGTCTCGCCGTTTAATGATATTGACGAGGCGGTGTTTTATCGCCAGGACGGCTCCGTCTTTTTTTTTGAAAAGCCAAAAGTGCAGGCGTCTATGCAATCTCACTGTTTTGTCGTTTCCGGTCCTTACGAGGTGAAGAACGCCAGCGAGATTGCGGTGTAAGTTATGCATCTGAGTGTGTCTGTGAGTGGAGGGAAAACTTGTCATGTTCTTTTCTTTTTTTGTTTTTATTATTTTGTTTCTATTTTTGTTCTTTTATAATAAGAAAAAATTCATATATATATATAAAGGGATGACATTTATAAAGCAATGTTTTATGCGTGCCTTTACTTTAGAATTTTTTGCGGCACCACATGAGTGGATTTATTTCTGTAAGGGGTATTGGGGCTGCTAACTTGTTGCGTTTTGACTCTTCTTATCCTAAAATATAAAAGCTTAATTGGACTCATTATTATTATTATTATTATTTTTTTTTTTTGCTGTTGTGCGCCCTATTTTCAAGATGAGGTGTGGGTGTGGTGGTAGACGAGAAGTGGTCATAGTGACAGAAAGAAAAAGAAAAAAAGGAAAAACTATAAGTGTTGAAAACAAGTAGATTATTATTATTATTCTTTATTTACACGTTCAGCAGTCACATTATTATATATAATTACATATACGTTTACAGACACATAATGACTGAAATGCAGGAGGTGCGGTCTTCGGGTTATGAAATGCCACAACATGGGCCAACCCGCTACACATACAAATCTGGCGCTATTTACGTGGGTAGTTTTGACGGGGCGAAGCGCCACGGTCGTGGCCGCTGGCAGCACCCTGGGGGTGAATCGTATGAGGGCGAGTATGTCAACAACAAGCAGGAGGGTCTTGGTGTCTACCGTTTTGCTGCGTCAGGCAAGTGCTACATAGGTCAATGGAAGGAAGGCGAGATGAGTGGGGAAGGCGTGTATTACTTCACCCCCGACTGCGGCACGTTTTACGTTGGTGGCTACATGCGGGACAAGAAACATGGTCACGGTTTATACTGCTACGAGAATGGCATCGTCACATCACAGGTCTGGGAGAATGGTTTTCTTCAGAGAGAAGACGTGGCAACACCGCTTCAGCGTGTTGAGTGTGAGCTTAGGGTGCAGGAGATAATCGACGCCGTGCGCAATGTGGCGCAGACGGAGTTGGGCCCTCCTTTCTCTACATCGGAGACTCGTGCGTTCCAGCTCCCCTCCGGGGCGACGTACGTTGGGCAGTTTCATGGGACGAAGAAGCACGGTGTTGGCTACTGGACACATCCTGAGGGTGACAGCTACGAGGGACAGTTCAGACTAAACAAGCACAGTGGGTGGGGCGTTTATGTAGTTGGTAAAAGTGGCAAGAAATACGTCGGCCATTGGAGTAATGGTCGGATGAACGGTGTCGGTATATACTTTTTCAACTCACAGGAGACGGAGTACTTTGTTGGTTCGTACAAGGACGATCTGAAACACGGCTATGGGCTTTACCACTTTGCTAATAGTGGTCACGACAAGATACAGATGTGGTGTAATGGCACAATTCAGGACGAAAATGATGCAGGAGAGGCTGTGGTAAAGGAGTATTGCGAGGCTACGCAGAAACTCATTGAGGTTGTACGGGGAGTTGCTCCTCATTATAAGCCTTTGACATTTTGTTAAACATTGAAAAACCTTATTATTATTTGATTATTAGTGTTTATATATATATTTTGTTACTTTTATGGTGTTTAAGTTAGATCTTATGTTTTTATGTGCATTTTTCTTTTGCAGGTTTATCTTTTTTTTTTTGCAAAGTGTTTACTGTAGGTGTTCTGTTGCTGCAAGTATCGTTAAACGTAATTTTTTTTTTTTTTTTTTGTATATGGAAAGTGTTGTTTTGATATTTTGTTATTACTTTTTATTACGGCAGTAAAATAATATAGGCATTTAACAATCATATATATTGTTATCTCTATATAATTTTAATGGCGCCATTGGGAAAGAAAGAGCTTTTAGCATGGGCTGCGGATACAACCGGCATCACTCCCTGCGACAAGTACGCTGACCTGCGGGATGGTGTCATTCTGCTTGCTTTGGCGGCGCGTTTGTTCCCAGCTGATGTCGATCCGCGTGTGCTGCGGCGCGGGCCCACCAATGTGGAGCGTAATTGGGCGGCACTGCGCCGTGTCATGAAGCAATACGGGCTGCCCTTGCACTTGTGTGATCACAATGCGTTAGCCGCTGGCCGCGCGCGTCACTGTTTCAACATGTTGGTTCTCTTCTACTTTCTTACAAGACTTGCTAATGACTCGGACTTCTGCGTTGACTTTGCGAATCCCATTGACACTGGCATTGCAGCGTTTTTGCAGTCGCCAGAGAGTCTTCGTTGTGTTGGGAGGTTACCTGCAGTCGAAACAGCCGGGGCGAAAAATTTTAGGGAGGAAAAATGTGGACAATCAATAGATAAACTGATTCAACCACTGCCACCACCACCACCACCACTACGGCAACAAGAACACCAACATGAATCATTACCATTGTCATCGTCACGGCAGGTATTATCGTCATCATTTGCTGATATGGTTCCCCCCGCTGTGCCTCCTTCTTCTGCCTCGTCGGTTTTGCACCGGACGTCTTTGATGGCATCTTTGTCAGAGACATGTGGGGACATTGAGGACCATACAGCGAGGTCAGACGGCGGGGCGGACGACGTGCTGTCGAAGGAGCTTAGGGCCATGCGAGCGCATAACACGCGGTTGGAGGAGGAGCTGCACCATGTGCGCACGGCGTCGCAGCTGACATTGGCGCAGCAGCGCGTTCTGTTGACGAGCGAGGTGGCTCGAATGACGGAGCAATTTGAGGTGCAGATGGCGTTGTTGCGCCTGGAGCGTGATCACGAGGTGCGTCGCTGTCTTCTCGACGTGAGAGAAGAGTACGACAATTTTCTTGGGGACTTTACTTGTGGGGCGAGTTCTTCTTCATTGTCACCGCAACTGTCTTTTACCGCGTTCAAGGCTTTAGAAGGCAAGGTAAATGTGTACGAGCGTGAGTTGGCGGAGGCCAGGGATACAATTCAGGGGCTTCGTAATGCAATGCATGTGCAGCGTGATCGTCATGAGGCATTTGCAGAGAAGATTTCTTCTATATGTGCTGCGGCGCCCCCAGGTGGACTTGGAGAAGACGATTTTCTTAATGTAATTTTTCCTCTTTTTGAAACACAGCCGCAGGCGGTACGGGACGCGGTAATTTTGCAGTTGAAGACGTTGCTGGCGCAAATGATTAGTTTGCAGAAAAAAGCTGAATTTTCACTTGGAGAAGTGACATGTAATGGTGGAAATGCGGATGTTCAAGCTGGAGAAGATTTGCACCATCTTCGTATGCAGGTGGAGAGGCTCAAGAGGGCAAATAGCTTTTTACGCAATCAGCGATGTCAACAAGAAAAGGCACATCATCATCGTGACTGGTATGCGGTGCCACTGACGGATGGCCTGGAGGCTCCGTCGTGCATGATAGACTTTGAGACATGCGAAGCCATTTGCGAGCGTGCAAGTGCCGTAGCTGAAGTGCATACGACAGCTGGTTCTTCACAGCGAGAGGATTTGCAACGGCTTATTCTTGTTGTTCGCATTCTACAGGATCGGGTTCAGACTGCGGCGGAAGCACTCATTGCGTACCAGGCCAAGCAACAAAGCCTTTATGAGCAGCTGCTGAGCGCGCGGCAGGGTGAGCAGCCGGACGCGCATGATTGTCGGCGTGTGTTGGAGGCAACGTTGGACGAGCAGAGTTTGCAGCTTGAGAAAAAGGAGGCCGTCTTGACTACAAGGATGCGGCTTCTAGAGGAGCGCTGCTCGCAGCGGGAGGCTGCTGCGAAAATGCTACACGACCGTGTCCGCGACATGGTGGGTATGTTGCTGGGGCCGATGAATGCCTTTGAGAAGAAGGGCAGTGTTGCGCCAGAAGAGGTGCATGGTGCGCTGCGGCAACTACTACTGGAGATGGAAGGCTCGCAGCGCACACGCGACTCGATGGACGCCGCCCTTTGCGAGTTGAGCGAGGAGGTAGCGGCTCTGCGGCAAAGTGTTGTGCGACGGGACAAAGAGGCGGAGCAGCTGCGTGCGGCACTTAAAGCTGCTGAGGCGGCACTGCGGGAGGAGAGGGCAAAATCCACAAAAGCAGCTGCGGAACTTAGCACGTTGCGTAACGTTATGACGGTTGAACTTGATGCATCTAGTCGTTATATGAAGCGTGTGGGAGAACTATTGCTTTTTGAGAAGGGGGCAAGACCACTCTTGCCTTCACAGGATTTTTTGCTTACAAGGACTGAACCGGAGTCTGCAAATGCTGATTTCCCTGCTGCCGCAAAGCCTTCCGCACCGGCAGGTGTCAACACCAGCAGTCACAGCAGCAAAACCACAAGCGAGAACGAGAGCACTGGTGGCGTTGCCGCAGAAGCCTCGCTTTCTTTTTTGTTGCCCGCAGCAGGGAGGTCTAGGGAATCGGCTTCATTATTGTTATCCTCGGAGGAATTAGAGCGGCGTAAAGTGGCAATATTGGAAAAGTACGGTTTTTCAAATAGGTTGAGTCACTAAGCTGCACCCTTGTACCATTACTTGTAGGACATTTTTTTTTTTTTTTTTTTAAATTTTTGTACGGTTTAGTTACGTATATAATGTATATGTATGTGTGTGCGTGTATGTGTGTCATTGTATTCTTAATGCACACCATAGATTTGTAATATGAGCAGCAAAGTATATACTGTTATGTTTATACATATTAAATTGCTTTGATTTTGTTATATGTATGTATGGGTTTTAGATATGTCATCTTCACTTTGTCGTACCCCTTTGCATGGTTTTCATGTAGCCTGCAAGGCCCGCATGGGTTCTTTTGCGGGTTATTCAATGCCTATTTACTACTCGCGGGGAGCGGTGCAGGAGCATCTGCACACGCGACAGGCAGCTTCTATTTTTGACTTATCGTACTTTGGCCTTTTTGAGATTCGTGGTGTTGACCGTCATAAGTTTTTTGAATGGGTGACACCAAGTGGCGTGGCAGAGCAACAGGTCGGAAAATGTGCTTTGACGCTGTTTTTGAATGAGTTGGGTGGAATAAAAGACGACTGCATTGTGTCCAAGAACTCAGACCACCTTTTGTGTGTTGTTAACGCAGGGTGCAAGAATAAGATTATGGAGCACCTCCGTGGGCGGTTACTGGAGTTTAAGGGTGACGCCACCATTGTTGAGCTTGACATGGCAATGCTGTCGCTGCAGGGTCCCAAGTCTGCCAGCGTGTTGGCTCAGTTTGTTGAGAATCTGGACAAGTTTTCCTTCATGCATTGCCGCACTGGCGTGCGGATCAAGGGAATGCAGGTTAGTTTGGCACGCAGCAGCTACTCTGGTGAGGATGGCTTTGACATCATCACTTCTCCTGGAGACGTGTTATCGATTGCCGAGCTTCTTTTGCAGAACAGCGATTGCCAGCTGGCTGGTCTTGCGGCGAGGGACACTCTTCGTATAGAGGCGGGGCTTTGCCTGTATTCCCACGAGATTTCAGAAGCAATTAATCCGATTGCTGCGCGTCTAATGTGGTGCATTCCGAAGCGCCGCATGGCGGAGGGAAATTTTATTGGTCACGAGCGTTTGAATACACTGTTAAAGAAATCTAAGGAGATGGTGCCGCGTTTGCGAATGGGAATACTTTCCGTTGCCAAGGGCTTAGTTCCGCGCGCTGGGACACGGGTTTTTGTTGGTGATAATGTAGTTGGTGAAGTGACCAGTGGCATTCCGTCGCCAACACTGTCGCGCAATATTGCAATGGGCTACATTGACCGCGCCATAGCAGAGGTGGGGCGACAGGTAGAGTTGGAGTTGTCTGGCAGACGCCTGCCTGGAGAGATAATAATGCCACGTTTTGTTCCACTGCGCTACTACAAGGGCTGATAACCATTTTGTTTAGTTTAAAACACAACGAAATGTTGTGTTTCATTACTGGTTTTGGTAGACCGGTGTATTTACGTGTGATCAATAGGAAGCTGGGAAAAAATGCGTACCTGTGCAGGTGTCTCTCCGTATGTGTGTGTGTGTGTGTGTGGAGGGAAGTGGGAAGTTGTGGTTCTTTCTGAGCTGCGGCCTCTCTGTATTAGTATTATTTATAGACTGGTTATGTAAACACCAGAAGATTTTTTATACATAAATGTTTACAATATATCTAATATATATATATATAATTATGCGTATATGTTTTTTTTTTGTGTGTAGAGGAGTAAGGAACGACGCCTTTTAAATTTAGTTTGAGTATTTTTAAATGTTTTTTTTTATTTTGATTGTTTTATATTCTTATTGTTATTATTGTTTTGCTTTGTTTTGCTTTTTTAATTTATATATATGCTTTTATAGCTTTAGTTTTTTTTTATTGCTACTGCGAATGGAAAAAAAAAACGTGACAGAAACCGAGTTGCAGCTGAGACTTGAGCGGGAGTTGTTGCTTCGCGAGCGGGAGTTTCTTCAGCGAGAAACAGAGGCAGTTGCGTGTCTCACCGTTCGCGCGACGACGGCTAGCAGGAACGCTGTCGAGACTAGCAGGGGTTTGTTTTTTTCGTTTGTGGAGGGCATTAGACAAAACGACGCGCAAATGTGTTTTGAAGCAGAGGAGGAAATGCGGAAAAAAGTGCTTTCGGCGAGGCACTGCGTAAAAGAGCTTCGCCAGATTCTCCTGGCGCTGCAGAAGGAAGCCAGTGAGATTCAACGGCGATGTGCCTCGCTTTCCACATAGTTATTTTTTGTATAATATATATATATATATATGTATATGTATATGTAGTTATTTATTTATTGGTGTTATTGATCTTTTTGTTTTGATTATTATTTTTGTATTTTTTTGATCATTTGGGGGAAAACTGTTGTTTATAACATGCTTTATTTATTTATTTATTTATTTTTTTTTTGTGTGATTTTGTAGGGTGCTACTGCTTTGCATTTTTTTGAACCTTGAAAAAAAAAAAAAAAAAGAGGTAGTATAATAATTGCAATAATAACAGAGGTGCAGGAGTTTAGTTTTTTTTTTTTTTTAATTTGAGTAAAGCATTCTAAAGTACTATTGGGGCATTTAAACGCACATATAAATTATACATACCCAGAGACTGTCTTGTCAAATGAATGGGTGCCTCGCTGGGTGGGTTGCTTTGCTGTTTTGATGACTGCCGAGGGGGGGCGGTTTGTCTTCGAAAAATTTATTTCTTTTTTTTTAAACACGGTTCCTCATCACTGCAAAGGTGCTCGCGGTCGCCGGAGAGGCAATATGTGGAGAGCGTCTGCGAACTTTGCCGTGCCAGTCTTGACCCCGCGCTGCTTGAGGGACATAAGGAGGTATGCCGCCTCAACCGCATGAGGATGGCAAAAAGAGCCACAGACACTCATGCAGAGATCCTGCCAGCAAGCGACGACGAGAGTGAAGGCTTCTGTCTTGTTTGCTGCGCTGCAAAACTAAAGTACGCTTTCTTGCCGTGTGGTCATTTGGCCTGCTGCGACACGTGTGTGAAGGTCTTGGACAAATGTCCGGTGTGTCGGGGTCCAAGAGATGGGTTATGCATTGTTAGCAACGAAACATTATTGCAGTTTAGATGCCCTTACTGCGGTTTGATTATTTCTCCAGTGCTTTATGACGGGCACCGTGAAGTTTGCGCTGTTTTACATCTTAAGCACGTAGGGGTGGAGGAACAAGATGACGGTAGTTTACCAAAGACAGACTCCATAAATGTGGACAGCATTATTTCTGAGGCGATATCAGCATGTTGTCTGGAGTGCCGAAGCGCGGAGGCCCCGTTGGTGGTTGCGCGGCCCTGTGGACACCGGGCAATATGCACAAGGTGTGCGTCCGGGCGCACGACATGCCCTGTTTGCTTACAGAATGTACATGATTTCTGCAGGTTATATGTTTGAGGGTTTAATGTTTTAGTTTTTTTGCTCACTACCACTTTGAGAAGGATAAAAAGAAAAAAAAGGAGAATGGAAAAACAAAAAAAACAAACAAACAAAAAACAAAAACAACTAAGCTGTGGAAGCATGCGTGCTAGTGCTAAGTGTGATTAGCGTAAAGGCAAAGAAGGTGGCAACGTTAGTAATTACATTGTTATTATTAAGAGTGCGTTTTTGCAAAAGTAAACAAACAGACAACAGCAAAAAAAAAAAAAAAAGAAGCAAGCTATTGTATTATGTTGCCCAGATTTGAGCACACATTTATACTTTTTAAAACTTTGTTGGTATTTTTTTTGTTTCTTTTTTTGGGCAGAATAAGAAAAAAAAAAAAAGATAAAATGCAAAAGCTTGCTGCAAAAATTGTTTGTTGAGCAATTGCGCTGTACAAACTGAAACTATTGCTATTATTATTATTATTATTATTATTATTTTGTTTGTTGTGTTTTTTAGGGATGTGTTTGTTGTTGTGTTATGACCATTGCAGAGCTAATTTACTTTGAGACCAACTGACAGCAGACAACAGCGAGCATGTGTGTATGTGGGGGGGGGGGGTTAGGGCTAATTTGTTAGCATATATATTTTCAGAAAGATGGGTAACTAAGATCCACTTTTTTATCTTTATTTTTATTTTTATTTTTATTTTTATCTTTATTTTTATTTTTATTTTTGGTTTAAACTAACATTCAGACCGTCGTGCTCACATGGGTCTTCTTTTTTTTTTTTGTTTTTTTTGTGCATGTGTGTTTATTATTTTAGTTATTATTATTGTTATTTTTTTTTTATTGTTATCAACGTCACCAAATGTTTATCAAAAAGTAAACAAACAAGCACTTGACAAAAACAACGTAAAAAGGGAAAAAGAGTGCTTAATGCTGGCATAGTTATGGGCAAACAAACTCTTCTTGATAAGTATAAGATGCTGAACGTGCACTACAAGGGAATATGCCCCACTTTAGGACCGGATGTGAAATGCGTGCAATGTGACGGGTGTGATCGTGTCATTACGTTTGCCGTCTTTCACAGCGAGTACAACGGCGGTGTTGATGTGTGCAACTTTTGCCGTATTGCAGCAGAGAAAAGTAGGGATGGGCGTGTGAGCTGCAGTGACCGCAAGCGTAGTCTTTGCTTTACGAAGCATCCTCTTTGTTTTGTGGGTTTGGCACCGCTGCCCAAGCGATACAAGCTGGACATTGAGGAGGTAGAGGTTGAGAACAGCCACGAGCTGCTTAGGCGGCGATTTGGGAAGTCTGTTGACGTCATCGCAGATGGTGACGACTGCTGCTCAAGAAAGCCGGTTAGTGGCCGTGGCGGTGGGGCGAGTGACGACAAGGCGTCTCGGCGGAGATGTGCTTTGAAGTTGAGGGCTAAAGGCCGCAAGAAAGTTGCTCATGATGATCTTAAGGAGGAAACAAAGGAGGAAGAGGAGGAGGAGGAGGAGAAAGTTGGTGGATGGAAGGTTGAGAGGCAACAAAAAGAAATTGACCAAACGGTGGCTCGGAGAGGGTTGAGCGTTGGCTCTGCGGAGACTCCCCCGCAACTGTCAGCATCAGCTGGAGCGGCGGTGGAACCGGCACCGCGGCATTCAACGTCTTCGCAACACCGATCGCCCCCGCAGCCATTACAACAGGCTGACTTCCCGATGTCTGTAGATTCAACGGCTTTTTTCTCAGTACAGGTTGATGATGAACAAAGAGGGAATGTGACTAATAATGTGGGTAATCGCCAGAGTTTGGCAGCGTTGGGTGAAAATGGTTCTGATTGGCGTGCAAAGCTTTGGCGTATTTCAGAGAGCTCGATTGCGAAGTTTTTTCTTCACATAGAACCTTACACAAGAACCACTACAGAACGCCCGAGTTCAGAGGTGCGACAGCCTCTTTGTGCACTTGATCGCGACAATAACATTGAGATTACTATCGCCCCCAACACAAGTTGCCGTTTCTCTCGCGGGTTTATTGGTCTCACCTCATGCAATAACGTTCGTTGCGTGCGCATAATTCCAACTACGCCAGACGTGGGACTGTGGTTTTCGGTGATGTGTGAGGATGAGTGCTCCACGCGGCTCGAAATATGGCACTGTTCTTTTGATGTCACTGCCAGTTTTTTTTTTAGTCTTGGCGATGCGAGAGGAGTTCCACAGCGTAAGTACTGCGTGCAGATGGGGCGATATGTTGCCGAGTCGATGGACTGGCTTCCTGTTCCGTTGCATAGGGAAGGCAATAACACACTTGGTCTTTGCACTTTTATTCGCGGACACTATTTAGTATCGACAGTTCTTCCGCGCGAGGTGGATGCTGGGCAATTTCTATCCGCCGCTGGTTCTGGTGGTGGTGGTGGTGATGTGGATGGAAGCGGGTGCTGCGTCTATCTTACTGCGGAAGTATGTGGGGCGACATTGTTGAAACACGGCCTCCAGCTTGTTGAGGCCCGCTGGAGTTCCAACGGTACTTCTATTGCCGATACGTTTCTTTTTACAATTGGCCGCTGTACCTCAGTGGTTGTGTTGCGGCCGACCGATGACATTTCTAGTGGTAGACTGACGCTGCAGGTGGTTCATTTCATTGAGGCGAAGGGTGTGGCGGCGCCTCCATTCTTTTTACCACTGCCACCATTTACTATTGGCGCAGCGCGTAACGGTCACACATTGTTGGCGGTGGCACATGGAACAAGTGTGGCTTGTTATCAGGCTCCCGAGTTCAGCACACAACTTTTTGTTGCAGCGGAAGATGTTGTCTGTTCTATGCGGTTTCATGAACACCACGTCGTTGCTGGCTTGGCGAGTGGCGTGATTGTCGACGTTAACACTGGAGAGACGATGACAAAGCTGGAGTCACCAGCGTTACTTATTGACTGCGTGGCCGGGCCCCGCTCTAGTGATGAGACGTTATTTTTTGCTGATGCTTCAGGAAGATGCACGCAGGTTTGCCGTGGTCAGCTGGGAAAGGAGTTTGTGGAGAAGTCCAGCTTTCTGCTCTGCCGTTCGGGGTGTGGAACAGGGCGGCGAGCGACGCTGGTGTTGGGCAACAGCGGGATGAATGAGCCACCGCGCACTGGCGATGGTTGTCTTGTGCAGTTTGAGCAACACCCGTTGCGGCGTCATGTTGGTTTTTGTGGTCCGCTGCTCTCTGTGTTTTCTGATGGGGTCTGGGTGCTGATGTTGGGAGGGTGCTAAATAAATACATTTACAAACGACTTTATTATTTTTACAAATTAATATTAGTATTGATAGCATCATGTCAATGCAGAAATTAATGCAAAATAATCACTTGTAGCTGACATTGTTCTATATATACATACATAATATGTATTTGCTTTTACCATTCTGTGAAGCTGCGAGGAAAATAGCAGTATTATATATATATTGATAATATTAATTAGTAACCAAAAAACAGGCTATTAATTAGTTATTTGAAGACTAATAACTGCTGACTTTTTTTTTTTTAAATTAATCTATTTACTTTACATATATATATATATTTTGATTACTGACAATATCCACTTTATATGTTTTTGTTTATTACCTACAAATATGGGTAAACCAGAAAGTAAGGGTAAATAAAGATATTAGCTATAACGGGGTTTATACGCAGCCGAATGATGAGCTTGGTGCTCCCTGCGAGACTTGAAAACTTTGTGCGTGCGGAGTTTGAGGACACGTGTCGCCGTCGCTTTTTTTTTGGTCTTGCATTTGACCCGTATGGTGGGTCAGCGGGACTGTACGACATGGGTCCACCGCTTTGCGCCATGAAGGCTAATCTTCTTTCATATTGGCGTAGGCATTTTGTTCTTGAGGAGGGGATGTGCGAGGTGGACACGACATGTCTGACGCCAGCCGAGGTATTTCAAGCCTCGGGGCACGTTTTGCGATTTAACGACGTGATGGTGCGGGATACTGCGACGGGCGAGTGCATCCGCGCTGACAAGCTGCTGGAGGAGTTCTGCGAGGCGCGGCTGAAGGAGGCCGCACTGCCGGAGGCCACCGCGAAGGAGTTGCAGACACTGCGCAACAAGGCCGCCGGTATGAACTCGGAAGAGATAAAGACGGCGATTGACCACCATCAGGTGAAGTCGCCGAAGGGCAACGCGCTCAGTGAACCTTTTCCATTCAATTTGATGTTTTCCACGAGCATTGGTCCAGAAAGCGGTCGTGTTGGTTATATGCGTCCGGAGCTTGCTCAGGGGATCATATTGAACTTTAGACGATTACTCGATTCTGGAAACGCACAGCGGATGCCGTTTGCCGGCGCCTGTATTGGCACTGCTTTCCGCAACGAAATTGCACCACGTGCAAGCCTTATTCGCGTTCGAGAGTTCACGCTGGCGGAGATTGAGCACTTTGTTAACCCGAACGACAAGAGCCACGACAAATTTGAGGCCGTAAGGAACGTTGAGTTTTGGGCGTGGCAGCGCGAGTTACAGGATGTCAATGCTGATCCTATTCGTTTGACAGTGGGGGAAGCTGTTGCGAGAAAAATTGTTGACAACGAAACGGTTGGATACTTTATTGCTCGCACGGCACTTTTTCTAGCTGCTATTGGTGTGCGCTTTGTACGCTTTCGCCAGCACCAGCGAAATGAGATGGCCCACTACGCGCAGGACTGCTGGGACGCCGAGTTACTTACGTCATACGGTTGGATCGAGTGTGTTGGCATTGCTGACCGTTCCGCGTACGACCTCACACAGCACGGGATCGCAAGCAAAAAGGACCTGTGCGCCCGCGAGGATTTTGCGGAGCCTCGCATGGAGCGTCAGTTGCAGCGCAAGCTGCAAAAGGGTCTTATCGGCAAGGCTTTTGGCAGGAATGCTGGTGCCGTGATGGACTACCTGACGACCGCGCCAGAGGCGGTCTGCATGGAGCTTGCCGAGCGACTTGGGGCGACTGGTAGTGCTGATATTACGACGGCGAGCGGCCTTACAGCGGTGATTCAGCGGGATATGGTGCAGTTTGAGTACAAGGACGTGAAGGTCACGGGACGGAATTACATCCCAAGTGTTATTGAGCCCTCTTTTGGTGTAGGCCGCATTCTTTATGCGCTGCTGGAGCAGAGTTATTGGGTGCGCCGCGACGAGAGTGCGAACAACGAAAAACGCGCCGTGTTCAGCCTCTGCCCGGTGATTGCGCCGCAGAAGGTGGCGGTGCTCCCTTTGTTTGTCAAACCGGAGTTGTTAAAGACAGTGGAGAAGATTCGTGGCGAACTGGTGCTGCGCGGGGTGTCTACACGCATTGACGACAGTGGTGCTTCTATTGGAAGGAAGTACGCCCGCGTTGACGAGCTTGGAATTCCTTTTTGCGTCACCTGTGACTTTGAGGCTGACGGGTGTGTGACGCTACGCGAGCGGGACTCCGCCAGGCAGGTGCGTATTCCAACAGAAAAGGTTTCCGATGTTGTGATGGAGTTGTGCCGCCCAGTGCAGCCGCGTGAATGGGGTAGCGTCGAGGCGGAATTTCCTGCGCAGGCTGCTGCGTGATTGTGCCAGAAAACCGTTGTGTTATTAAACGTCGGCAGCATCTATTGGAGCGAACCAGGCATAAAAAGTTTTCTGGACATTGTTCTCATAATAAGAGCAGTGCGCGTGTGTGTGTGTGTGTGCAAAAATAAAGGAAGGAGGAAAACAAAAAAGAACAATAAACAAAAATAAAAGAAAAAGGGGATAAAAAAAAAAAATAAAAGGAACAGTAATTGCTGGGAGAGGAGGGGTATTTGTGTGTGGGGAGGGGTGGAGGTAAAAAGTAGTGTTTGATAAATGATAAAATGTGTGGGTAGACAAAAGAGGGAAAAATATGCTGGAAAGGGGTAGAAAATGATACTGGCAGGCTACGAGAGGGTAAACCGACGTCTTTATCACTTGTTAAGACTCGTACTGTGTTTGCCTTTTTTGCATGCAGAGTCTTTTTTTTTTTTGTTTTATTATTATTTTGGAGGATTCTACTTTGACAATCACCAACTTTTCTTTGATATCACTCCCAGCTTTTTTTTTTTAGTCAAACTTAAAATATGCTGGAATACCCCTTTAACTAATTCTAAAGTAGAGGACACACTTGTCTGAAGGCAGATATCTATATATCTATACATGCATATACAATTGTTATTACTTATCAGGTTTGTTACTTGTGCAAATTTTTGCTTTTGCCAGGGGTAAAAAAAAAAATAAAAAAAAAAAAAAAAAGAAGAAAAAGATAGATCAGCAAGGGAAGGAAAGTGTGCAGTTATAATTTGTACCAAGTATATAGGCAGGCAAAACTAAAAAAAAAAAAAAAAAAGAGTTAATTTACGAAACAAGCCAAACCAAACAACATAAGCAAGCAACTTATTTTGTTGAACGTAAGAAAGAGAAATAGTCAGACAGAGAAAAGGACAAACGGCCAAGAACAACTATAAAGTGATAAAAAACATATATATATATATAATAGTAAGTGGAAGAAAGGTTTGTATATAGTGCTAATGTTTAGGCGTCTTTTTGGTCTGGATAAAAAGGAGCCACAGCGTGAAAAAAAAGGCGGGGGCGGTAGTGGCATTGTTCAGACCTTGGAACAGATTGAATCGGCGTATGAACTTCTTGAAAAGCGCGAAGGTGTTTTGTCGAAGAAGATGGAGGTTGAGCTTGAAAACGCAAAGCGGTTTCACGCAAAAAAGAACACACAGGCAGCGTTGCAGTGTATGAAGCGGAAAAAGGCATATGAGGAGCAGCTGGATAGTATTTTTGCGCAGAAGCACAACCTTGAGACGCTGAAGTTTACCCTGCAGAATCAGAACATAAACACCGAGCTGTTGGAGGTGCAGCAGCGCGTGAGGGACGAGCTGAAAAGCCGCAACGAGCGGATGAACGCTGACCGCGTTGAGGAGGACATGGAGGCGCTGCAGGAGGAGATGGAGAAGGCGAACGTCGTCGCGGAGACGCTGCGGCAGTCGCTGGACACGCAGGTGGTGGACGAGGACGAGCTGCTGGAGGAGCTCATGGGGGAACTGCAGGGCGCCACGGGGGCCGCGGTGGAGGCGCCGCCGCCCACGATGCCGTCGGTGCCGACCAGCGACCTCCCGCAGCTGGAGAAGAAGCAGGAGGCGGAAAAAAAGAAAAAGGAGAAGGAGGAGGAGGACGCGCTGCGGGAGCTCGAGGCGGAGCTGCAGTCGTAGTTTGCGGCAGCTGCGTATATATATATATATATATATATATATAATTTTTTTTTGTTTCCTCTTTTTTACATTTTTGTTGCTTGTATGTGTTTTTTTGCGCATCTTTTTTCCGGTTTTCTTTTCTTTATTAGGCTTTTATTGTTTGTTTATGTGTGTGTTTTCCTCGCGTTGTGTTGAGCTGCTTGGTTTTATTTTACACGCGTGTGTGTGTGTGTGTGTATGTATGTATGTCAAGACTATTTGTCGTAACACCCAACACAAAAGGAGGGGAAAACCCCCCCCTCCCAAAAAAAAAAAAAAAAAAAAAAACCCTTCAAAAAACAGAAAAACAAGCAACAAAAAACACTGTTGATAGTAAAAGAAAGAAAACCTAACAAAAGGGTAAAAGTAAAAATAATAACAAAGAAAAAAGCAAAAACAAAAGCAAAAACAGAAAAAAAAGGTGGGTTGGAACTAGAGGTGACAAATAGAAGCGAATTGGAATAGGATGGAAAAGTTCATGGAAGTATTTGTTTGTCTGCGTGTGTGTGTTTTTGTGTTTGTGTTCTTGTGTGTGTGTGTAATGATATGGTGGGGAAGGGGAAGGAAGGGAAGTGGTAGCAACAAACGTGAGACACACGGTGGGGTGGGTTTGACGTTTATGATTACAGAAAAAAAGAAAGCTTGCATGAGTAATTGTGGTGTGGGAAGTGAAACAAACCCAACACCAACAAAAATAAAAAAAAACACTTTTTTTCAATGTCATTTTTTTTTTTTTTGTTTTTGTTGGGTTTGCTTGCACGACATCACCGTTTAACCGTAAAATTCTTTTGGGGTTTATTAAGACATAAACAAAAAACAAAAACAAAAAAAAGAGCGAGAAAAAAACAAAAACAAAAACACCACGCGATAATAATAAAGTGTTATTGTGACAAGTCAAGTTGCTGCTTTTCAAGACTTTATTAAAAAAAAAAAGAAGAAAATAATTAGGATAATGCCTGTATATATGTTATTTTTATTTTTATTATTATTTGCCAGGGTCAACACGTGTCTGTGTTACTATACTACACATGCGTGTTACCGTGTGTATTTTATTAAGAAAAAACTGTTTATTTTTATTTTTTTATTTTGTTTTTTTGTGTGGTCTTGCATTAGTATGTGTATATTTATTTATATGATTTTACTTTTTTTATTACTTTTTTTTTTTTTTTAAATATATATTTTTAAATATTTTGCAAATTGATATTATACCGCAGTGTAAATATAAATTAGATAGGATAATCTAAAAGGCACATGCAAAGTAGTATTTCTTATTTTTATTTATTTGGTTTATTCCACCCCCCCCCCCCCCCCCCTCCTCAAAAAAAAAAAAAAATAGTAAAAATAAAAGTGAGTGTATAACACAGTGAGTATTGGCGGCTCTATCGGACATTGGAAGCGCCAATAACTATGCTTCATGGTGATGTTAAGGGCCGCAAGAGCAAAAGCAAATAAGCAAATAGGTATATTACAAAAAAAAAAAAAAAAAAAAAAGAAATACTTTGTGAAGTGGTTTGCAAAGGAACATGTGTAGAGATATTGTCTTTGCGCATGATGGATATGCCACAAGATTTTATTTTTTTTATTTTTTTTATTTTTTGTTTTATTGTTTTGTAACAAGAAAGAAAAAAAATAAATAAATAAGATTGAAAGAAGTCATGATTTATTCCTTATTGTTGTTATTGTTATTTGTTTGTAATATAAAAGTATGGACAAACTACACGCTTTGCATTTTTGTTCGTTTGATGTTGTATACATTTTGCTCACTTATTACATATACATTAAAACAGCATCGATAAAAATTACATAAGGTTTATGTTGAGCATTGTGCATGACTACTTGGCTCAATGTACTCAAAGGAATATTGAGCCGTATTACGGCTTTATAGAGCATGCCAAGGCTGGCGAGATTGTGGCAGACTTGGATTTTGCCCCGTTGCAGAGCGTACGGGTGTTTGCGGCGGCGCTGCTGCGATGCGGGCAGGCGTCGAATGCCGCGCGCGGGATGAAACTGCGGGTTATGATCCTGCGCTACGGAGTGAACAGGGGAAGTCACCATCCGCCAAGGCAGTCGAAACGCCTTGTTCCATACGAGGTGTTAATAGCGCAGCGTAGCCCTGACGACGTCATCGTTGCACCGCAGAGTCGTCTGGTGCTGCGGGGCCTTGTTGACGGCGTGCGGGCGGCATGCATGGCGCACACGAGGCATTTAGTGCGCGTGGAACTTTGCGGCTTGCCGCTAAATCAGCTGCCAGAGGCCACAGCAAGGTTGTTTGATGTGCTGCCGCGCTGCGACGCTTTACGTGTGCTGAACTTGAACCAATCGACATTGAAGGATAAACTTTTTACGCGTTTGACGACGTCGATGAGCTCATTTGCCGCGCTCAAGGAGGCGCACTTCTCGGAGTGCGGCCTGACAGACTCCAGCGCCCGCGGCATTCATTCCCTCATACTTTTGAATCGCGGCAGGGAGCAGGGCGGGTCGTGGCGCGCGTCGCTGCGTGACGGGGGCAGTTGTAGTGCTCGGGCGCCAGCAACATTGAGGGCACTGGAGGCGCTTGACTTTTCAGGAAATAGTCTTGGCGACGCCACACTTATGCGCCTCGCTCTTGCCATCGCACATGATGCATCACTGCAGGTTATTGATCTTTCTCGAAATCTTGTGACGACTCCAGGATTGTTAGAATTTTTGCGGCAGGGAGCGCTGCAGAGCAGTGCAATTCAGTTAATAGACTTATCTAAGAATCTCATAGACGGTCGACTTGACTACATTGCTGGAGACAACTTCACATGTTTGCACACCCATGGACAGCAGTTTATTATTTCACGCATAGACGGGCAGAGGACAAGTGACACAGGCGCCATGCTTCCTTTGCCACCGCGTCCCGAGGCATCTACCCGACCAATCTCACGATCAAAGCCGCTGCGCACCGTGGTTACCACAGTAGACACAGTGGGGGCTCCGCTTGAGGTGGTGCATCACTCCGGGGCGTCAGCGGAGGACACCGGAGACTGTCGCAACAGCATTCTTGCCCAAAACACTTTAGGCGCTGAGTCTGATGAGGGAGTGGTCTCCCAGGCGACGCAGTCTGCGAACGAGTTGTTACCTGCGCGCGTTCAGAGTTGTAGTATTTCCCATGACACAGTGGGACTGTGCAGCAGCACCAGCCCCAGCAGAGAAGAACAAAAACTACTAGAGCGTTCTTTTTTTTCTCCACCGAGGGGGTCACCGTCACCTCAGCGAATGAAGAAGCAACAGAAGCATAATCACGATAATTTGGAACAAAATAAAAATGTGGATAATCGGCAACAACAAGCCACCATGCCTTTTTTTACGCTGCCACTTTTTTCGACTGGTAGTGGTGAATTGTTGCAGCAGCAGCAGTGGTGTGGTGTGCCTCTGTACGTTCCTGTACCACTTTCCTCGCTTGGATGCGCGACTGCCGCGGCACACCCGGCGAGACCCACGCGGAACATAGGGGTGGGGACGTCGTCGAGTTTAGACGTGTTGAACATGAACGGGGCGAACTCTGGTTCGCCGACGTCGTGCGGTGACGATGGTCGCGACCATCTTGTGCAGGATTCTCGTGTTGATATTGACGACAACATGACTCTTGAGACGATGATGGACGAGCATCAGTCTCACGGGATGTTGGGGGCTTCGGAATGGGTGGGAAGAGAGCAGCGTTTTTTGCAGTCTCTTGTTGGGCGACTGGAGTCGCACGAGAATGCAACAGTTGAAATGTTGGAGCGCAACCACCAGGTGACATGCGATCGCTTGAGCGATATGAGAGAAGAATTATTGCGGCGAATACGTGAGGTTTTGATAAAACAGCAAGAGGAGTCCGAGCGACTGCGGGATGAGGTGCGTAATGAGATTTTGGCTCAAGAGAAGCGGCGGGAGGAGACGGGAAAGGACTCTGAGGACGTTATGGCTGAACAGCTTGCCGAGCTTATTAAAACGGGGTTGAAGTATATTCATGACAACCTGGATAGACAGGCGACTGGCGACAAGGGCGCCACTTCTCCTTTTGTCGCTCCTGCGGTGAGGGAGGTACCACCGGTGTCTGATTATCTTTGCAAGGTGAAGGAGCGTCTTAGCGATATGGGTTGGTGAGGGAACCGGAGCGAAAGGGAGTGTGAAAGAGAAGGGTTACATGTTTTTCTACTTTGCCTGTTTGTGGTTTTATTATTATTATTATTATTTTTTTTTTTATGCATCTCTATTAATTTTTACCTTGTATTTTGTTATTACGATTGTGTGAAAAGTTATTAGAGAGGGGGAAGAAAAACGTTTGCGCTGTTTTTGATAAAGTTTTTTTTTTTTTTTTTTTTTTGCATCAACCGTGCTGTTTAAGCATTTTTATCACGGCAGAGAAGCAAGGCAAATAAGGGGGAGGCCGAAAGGAAGCTTTAACAGAAGAAGAAGAAAATAAAATAAAATAAAATAAAATAAAAAAGTGAGCAAGAGGGAGAAGTTAACTAAACATAGTAATAAACACCGTGAAGAAAGAAAGGAACTCTACCAGCAGTGAAATAGATAAGCAATGAATATTCAAGGTGTAGCTCTGCACGGGCACATGAAGCCCGTGACAATGATTAAGTTTAACCGTGAGGGTGATCTTCTTTTCTCAACTGCAAAGGAACCAAACGTCAGTGTGTGGTATACGAAAACCGGTGAGCGTCTTGGTGTGTATTACGGCCACAATGCAATTGCAGCTTGTGATGTAAATAACCACTCCACGCTGCTGATGACTGGCGGGATGGACTTCAAGGCGAAGTTGTGGTGCGTGGAGAGTGGTGATGAGCTTGCAACCATTCCCTTGAAGAGTCCTGCTCGTTCTGTTGGGTTTGCACATGACGACAGCAAGGCAATGGTGAGTACCTCAAAAAAGATGGGAGAGAAGTCATCAGTGCTGCTTTATAACCTGCCTTTTGTTGTGCCAAGAGATAGCTACATTGTGCAACCCGTCAAGAGTGTTTTTAATCCCTGTGCCGAGTTTGTTTCTGAGCATGACGATATTACTTTTGCGGTGTGGGGGCCCACAAATGACACGATTTATTATACCATGGCTGACGGTTCCGTGGCGATCCTTGACGTAGAGACGATGCGCACGGTGCGCACCCAGCAGCCACACGAGGGCTCGGTGAGCCGCATCAACTTTGACCCGAATTACCACACCCTCATTACCGCGTCAAAAGACAAGACCGCCCGCCTGCTGGATTCCCGCGACATCTCCGTAATTCAGACGTACACGAGCGACGTGCCAGTGAACGATGCGTCCATCTCGCCATGCGGAGATCATGTTATTCTTGGGGGCGGCATGGACGCGCAGGATGTGACAACGCGGGGCGGGCAGACGGCCTTTGAGGTGAAGTTTTACCACAAGGTGCATGAGAAGCAGCTTGGTCAGGTCCGTTGCCACTTTGGTACGATTAATTCTGTTTCGTTTTTTCCAGATGGGCGTGGATTTGCTAGCGGGGCGTTTGACGGGCTTGTGAAGCTTCACCGCTTTGATGACAATTACGCCGCGGCCCCTGGTTCAGACCCGATCTGGACACCAGAGCCCGTCTGAATAAACACACTGACGGATTATATATATATATATATGATTGAAGGTTTTTTTGTTTATATATAGTAAAAAATCAAAACCCAAACAAACTAAAGAAACAAAAGCGAGACAAAACCCTCAATCCTTTTCCATATATATATATATATATGCAGTAATAATAATTAAAGACATTGGCAGATGTTGTTGCAAGAACGGCAACGGAAACATTAAAAGAAAACAGTTGGTCGAACATATATATTTTTTTTTGAGCAGGATTTTTTAAGTATATATATATATATATATATGTCTGCTTTTGTGTATAGCTATAACGCTTAAAAAATTTTTTTTTGTTGTTATTTTTTTTTAGTTAGTTTGAAAAGTGGTGTGTGTGTTTCTGTTGTATTATGTGGCGGAAGGGGGTGGCGAGTGTTACTGCCACGCCGCGACTGCGATTGCGGCCGTTGCCGCGCCATCAGCAACAACACAACTGCAGTTGCTGCGTGTGTTGCCGGGGTGCGACTTTGATTGCACGTCGTGTGTTTTCTACCAGCGGCACTGCAAGCGACGATGTTACGGAATGGTTGCTGGCAATGGAGGAGAAATATGGCTCTGGCGCATACAAGTTGTTCCGGCCGCTTTACAAGGACCTTTCGGACGAGATGCGACGGGAGGTAGACGTCAGACCGCCGCCGCCAATGGAGGGCGGCTGGTCGGTGCGTCACGATGTTGAAGTTAATGCTGCTGTGTTTGCGCGTCCCGCAAATGAAAACACTCGGATGGGACGTGTGGTTGCGTACAGCCCAGTGGCAATGTGCAACCCTCCGAGGATTAACGACGTACTGTACTCCATAGACTGGTTTTCGGTGGAGGTGTTGGTGGCGCGTAATGGGGTCATTGTGCACTTTTCTATGGCTACCAACGAGGGTGGAATGCACATGCGCAATGTTCGCGCCTACAGGGAGGAAGAGCATCTCATGTCGACAACAGATGACGCGGCATGGGTGCGTCGCAATTTTTACTACGATGGCCCATGTCTTTGGCATTTGGAGCTGGACCTGCAAAATGAGTTGTACGATGTCATGCAAGATCATGGCATCACACTTGACTGGATGCGGTGGGCAGCGGGATGGGTGTTTTATTTTGAGCATGTGGCGTATCTGCGCTGGTGTCTTGGCATGTTGGAGCAGCTGATTCCATCAGCGCATCGTGGCACGGAAGACGACTTTCTGACAGCGGAGGAAAAGGACGAACTTAGCAAACCTGTAGAGGACGGACTTGAGAGTCATTACGCATAGAACGCATGATTTTTTTTTTTTTTTTGCTTTTTCTGTGTGTGTGTGTGTGTTTGGTTTTGGCTTTTGCTTTGTCACACCCACATTCTTACATGGAGTGTTTACGCGCCATCAGCGCTGTGTTTTGCGTGGTAGTTCGGGGTGTATGAGAGTGAGAGGGACATGATGGGATTGTGGTAGGCTCAAAATGCCTTTTTTTATGTATTTTTTATTTTTATTTTTTTTCCTTGCATAAATTGCTGCTAAGCGACGGTGTTTTGGGCAGGGGGCGGCTGCGCGTGTGGAGTGAAGGTGAGCGGGGGGACGGAAGAGGGAAAAGTGGAGGGAAGAGGAGATGTGCGTCTCACTTGGCATTGTTGCGGAGGATGACGTGGCGCGGCGTGTTGCCTGTGACGCCGTCGAGCGACGGCAAGTGCCGATTTTTAAGAATAACAACGGCCCTTTTGTGGACGTGTGGTTTGGTGACCAGAGGCTTTTTGGTCTTGTCGAGCGCTTGGCACCAAACGACTTGGTTCAGATTGCTTGCGAGAGTGATGATGATGGCGATGGCAGCGGTGATGGTGGGGCCGCGACGTCGCTGCGTATAACTCAAGACGTCTCTTTTGTTTTGCGGCTCTCGTCTGTTCCTCACGCAACGTTGAGGCCGCGTGTACGTGCAGAAGACAACTTTATGAATTGCGTGCAGCTTGTCGTTGAGTACGCGTCGCTGCTGCAGCGCGGTATGTGTGAGGAGGTGATTAACGTCGACGGCGACGACGAAGCGGAGTACATTTATTTTACTAAAAAATAACAAAAAAAGGGTGTTTATTTTTATTATTATTATTATGATTGTTACTTTGTCTTTTGTGGTGTGTCTATGTGTGTACATTGCATGGTTTTTAAAAGGAGAATACACGTTTGTAGTATTTGTTTGGTGACATTATTATTATATTGATTTGTCAGTGATTAAAAAATAAACATAATTATTTAAACAGTACAGTACATACAGCGAAAAACAAACTAATAATAAAAACAAAAACGCAAAAAAAAGGAGATGACTGACTACAAAGTGCGTGATATCAGCCTTGCCGAGTGGGGCCGCAAGGCAATCGATATTGCAGAGAATGAAATGCCCGGCCTCATGGAGCTGCGCCGCGAATATGGCCAGTCGAAACCGCTCAGTGGCGCAAAAATTGCCGGGTGCCTTCACATGACAGTGCAGACGGCGGTGCTCATTGAGACTCTTGTCGAGCTCGGCGCGGAGGTGCGCTGGAGCTCTTGCAACATATTTTCCACGCAAGACAACGCCGCCGCGGCCATTGCCAAGCGCGGTATTGCCGTGTTTGCGTGGAAGGGTGAGACGGAGGAGGAGTACCAGTGGTGCATCGAGCAAACACTCAAGGGCTTCAGCGGCGACGGTTTTCCAAATATGATCCTTGACGACGGCGGCGACCTGACGAACCACGTGATTGATAGGCGTCCTGATCTTGTCGGCAAGATATACGGCGTCTCTGAGGAGACGACGACGGGTGTGAAGAATTTGTACAAGCGTCTGCAGTCCGGCAAGTTGCCTATTCCCGCCATTAACGTGAATGACAGTGTCACCAAAAGCAAGTTTGACAACCTGTATGGCTGCCGCGAGTCCCTTGTGGACGGCATAAAGCGTGCCACAGATGTAATGATCGCAGGCAAGACGGCGTGTGTTTGCGGCTACGGTGATGTTGGCAAAGGGTGTGCCGCCGCCCTGCGCGCCTTTGGTGCGCGTGTTGTTGTTACCGAGGTGGACCCAATCAACGCGCTGCAGGCGGCTATGGAGGGCTACCAGGTGGTCCTTCTGGAAGACATTGTTGAGGACGCGCACATCTTTGTCACCACGACAGGCAATGACGACATTATCACGTATGAACACTTTCCCCACATGAGGGACGATGCCATTGTGTGCAATATTGGCCATTTTGACACTGAGATACAAGTCGCATGGCTGAAAGAGAATGCAAAGGAGGTGGTGGAGGTGAAGCCGCAGGTGGAGCGGTACACGATGCCTAGCGGTCGCCACATCATTCTTTTGGCGGAGGGTCGGCTTGTCAATCTGGGATGCGCTAACGGCCACCCCTCTTTTGTGATGTCAAACTCCTTCTGCAATCAGGTGCTTGCGCAAATTGAGCTCTGGACACAGCGCAACAGCGGCAAGTACCCTCGCGGCGAGAAGTCAAACGTGTACTTTTTGCCCAAAAAACTTGACGAGAAGGTCGCCGCGCTGCACTTGAGCAAACTGGGCGCCAAGTTGACGAGGCTCACGGAGAAACAGGCGGAGTACATCAACTGCCCGGTGGACGGGCCGTTTAAACCGGATCACTACCGTTACTGATTTCTAAGCTTATATATACATGAGTTAGAGAAAACCGAAAACAAATTGAATAAATGCTAATAACAATAATAATAGATAAAAAAACTGTTATAAGAGGGAACAAAGAAAATACATTAGGTATGGTGTGGATTAAATAACTTACCTATTTAAATAAATTATTATTATTATTATTATTGTTTCTGTGTTTTAGAGCCACAGTTATATCACGTACTGAGTCAAAGCAAACATGTGAGAGAGGGACGGATGAAAGTAACTAGTGAATTTTAAAATATTGTAGTAGTAAAGAGAAAACCGGAAAATATGAAAAAAAAAAAAGAAAAAAAAAGGGGCCTAATGGGAGAGGGAAAAAAGTATGAGAGCTTTGTTTTATTTTTCTAAGCATAAAATAAATTTACTATTGTTATTTATATAATTTTTGTGGAGTATTCTGGGGCGTGGGGAGTGTTGAAAAAAGCATTGGAATGAAATGATTTGCAGGCGAAGATATACACATGTATATACATATATATGACTTGTTTCTAGTATCAGCAGAAGAATAGATTTATGCGTATGTATATAATGTTTTTTTTTTTATTTTTTTACAGGTCTGGCTTGGTATATATTCATATATATATACATATATATGAATTGGCTTTAAATAGAATACCAAGTAACGTTAATAAAAGAATAATAAAAACAAAAAAAAAACAAAAAACAAAAAAAAAAAAAAAAAAAAAAAAAAAAAAAAAAAAAAAAAAAAAAAAAAAAAAAAAAAAAAAAAAAAAAGGAAAAACGAAATCAAATTACGAAAAAAGCGAAAGATGTTTCTTTTAGTGCTGTTTTTTTTTTTTTTGTTGATTTTAGTGTTTTTTACATTTTTTGGTGCCGTGGTCATTGCGAGCGCTGGTTTTGTTAGGCTGGCGATAAGCGCTCTTGTTGTGGCGTTGTTTATTTCCATTATATTATCGTCGTGCAGCTCTATATTGCTTGAGGCATCAAGTGGACTTGGGCAAAGTGAGGTTTTTCTAACTGTTTTTCGCGGCGCACTTGGGGCTATTGCACAACCAACAATCTCCGGCATAGTTTTACTTGCTGTGTTAGTTGTTTTGGCCTTTTCTTCTGCCAGAATCTGCGGGCTTGTAGAGGATATTCAGATTCTTTTGGATGCACATAAGGCGGTGGTTGGCGTTGAGGATTCGTTAGCGTTGCAGCGCTAGTATTCTTAGCGGCAGAAACTATACATATATACATATTTATATCTATATTTATGCCGTTGTAAAGAAAAAAAAAAAAAATGGAAATTGTTATTGTTAGTGTGTGTGTTTTCCGCCAGCAATATTCAAGTTTGTGTTGGTGCCTATGTTTATCTGTAAGACTTAGAATAGTTATATACATATATATATGTATGTATATATATATTTGGTTTTGCAAGTTTTAGGTCTGTTTTAAAACGAAAGAAAGGGAAAGCGAGAGAAGAGGAAGGGGAGGGGGTGGGTGAGTTGAGGGAGAAATATTACGGAAAAGGAAGAGGAAGGAGAACCAGCTGAGTGGCGATGGACAGTCTGTACTTTCTTAGCAAGGCGCAGTTTCACCAGGCTGCAACGCATATATCTCTTTATCACGTGGAGGCATCGCAGGGCTACCGGTCCCTTGCCGAGGAGTGTCTGCGCTCTGCCGGCCTGAATCCCAGCAGCTACGTTTTTTGGAATGTGCCGAACATGAGCGCATACTTTGGCAAGTCGTTGCCGCTGGACGTGCACGGCGGCCATGTGCTGGTGGACGAGGGGGCCGCAGCGCGGGTCGCCCCTAATTACGGGGTGTTGCGCTACGCCTTTATGGCCGCGGCGGTACGCGAGAAAGAGGGCGGCCGCTGGCGGTATGACTTTATGACAATGAACTTTGCCCTCGGGGTTGGAGTTGCAAGTGGGTTTGCTGTGCTTTACATTGGCAGGAGGCGGTTGGCGTGGATGCGCCGCCGCCCCGTTGGTAGTATTACCGCTAGTTCTTTTGCTTTTTTCGCGGCGACCTTGGCTGCCCGCCAGGCGATACGTGCTCTTGGCGTTGGGGTGGTGGCGGCGAACAACAGTCATCGGAAGGCCATAGCGAAGCTGAATTGCGCCGACTGTTATGACGATGTCAGTCAGGACGTTGCGCGGCAGGTGGAGGAGCTGCGTGGGCAGGCTATGCCGCGACCGCCAGGGATGCCGGCACCCCCAGAGGAGTTTGTTCGCCGCTTTGAGCGTGGAAAGAGGGTGCAGCTCGAGCTGCTGGAGACGGACATTGGAGAGCTGCGTGCGGCAAAGCGGCGCGTCGGATCTCAATTTTGCGATGTGCATGGGGGCCTTCGCGAGGACGAGCACTACGCGGAAAGGATGATGTTGCCCATTCTTTCAGGTGATATTCAGCGCGTGCGGGAAAGGAGTAGTGCGGCTGTGGTTGATGCAAAAGCGGAATGAGGTGCTTGGCCTGAATAAAAGGACTCTGCAACGTTTTTGTTATGTGTATGTGTATAATGTTTGTCTTGTTTTTTGCCACGTTTTTATTTGTTGTTATCTTTTTTTTTATATTTAATTATTTATTATTATTTGTTGTCATTGTTGACTATACAAAAACAAAACAAAACAAAAAAAGGTATCACCCGGAATAAAAGAAACAAAACCACAAGCACACGCACTTACGGCAAGATTACAGTTGGAGTGATATGTCGATAAAAAAGAAGACTTTTGACGTTCTTGTTCTTGGTGCTGGCGCGTCGGGTTGTGCCGCCGCGCGTGCAATTGCGCTCAAGCACCCCAGAGCAACGGTCGGCCTAATTGAGCGAGGCCCGCGAAAGCCTCACCCGCTTGTGATGAGGGTGCCGCTTTTAACGCCTCTTATAGGGTCTGTCCGCAGCACACGGCAGTTCCTACGCATATATAGTGCTCTTCCGGATGGAGGCGTTGGTGGGCGACGGCTGACCTACATGAGGGGCTGCGGTCTTGGTGGTAGTAGCTCCTGTAGTGAAATGAAATATCTACGCGGCACCAAGGCTGATTACGAGGCATGGGGGGACTCTGCATGGACATTTGAGCAGTTGCTACCGTTTTTCTGCCTTTTGGAATGCAACTCGCGGGGTCGATCGTCTTTTCACGGTGACAGCGGCCCTATTGCTGTCACGGACGCCCCACCGACGAATGTCAACTCGGAATTGAACATACGGTGGTTTGAGTCTTGCGAAGCGCTGGGTATTCCAGAGGTGACGGACTTTAATGCTGGTTACGCCGACGGTTTTTCGGCCTTTCAGTCGCATATTGCAAAAGGTGTGCGTGTCGATGTTTTTGATGCGCTTTTGGAGGCGGATCGCCATTTGCTGCAAAACCTATCAGTTATGTCGGATACTGTAGCACAGCGTATCGTTTTTGACGGAAAGCGCGTGGTGGGCGTGGAGACACGGCACGGGCGAGACGTGGTTGCTTTGTCTTGTGGTCGTGTTGTGTTGTGTTTAGGTTCGTTGGAGTCTCCTGCATTGTTGCAGCGGAGCGGTGTTGGCGCGAGCGGGGCGGTTGTGGAGCTCCCAGGCGTTGGGAAGAATCTTATCCAGTCTCCCTGCGCAACTGTTGTGTTTAAAGTGGCATGTAACAGCAATCTCCGCAGCAAGTCTGTAAGTTGGCGTAATGGTGGTTATATGCTGCAGCAATGGCGGGAATACAACGAGGAGCGTTTGGGCGCATTTGCGTCATTTGCTGAGGGTGGTGCATTTGTGCGTTCAACGCCTACAGCAGAGCGGCCGGATTTGTCGCTGACCTTTTTTGCAACGCCTAACGTGCGTTGGTGCGGCTGGAAGCCGTTTGACGGGTTTGCTGTTTGTGTGGCCCATCACTACCCAGAGAGCCGCGGTACTGTGACGGCGGCTGGTGACTATGGGGTCCACATCACAAGTCGCATGTTTTCTACGCACTACGATGCGAGGAGCATGGACGAGGGGATGCGCTGGGTTGGATCGCTCATTTATGGCGCACGATCGGCGTTTCACCTCGACGCTCACGGTCAGGCTGCGTCGCCATTCGCCTACCTTGCTGCTTCTTTACACCACCCCTTTAGAGGGCTTCAGACGCAACGCGAGACCGCCGCTTTTTTGGCGCAGCACGCGCAGGTCACTGGACATTTTTTTGGCACGTGCGCGCTTGGAAGCGTTGTTGACAGCTCGTTGCGTGTTTGCGGTGTGGAGGGGCTTTACATTGCGGATCCGAGTGTTGTGCCGGCGCCAACATGCGGCGCGAGCTGTGTAATTGGCGCCGCTGTGGGTTTAAGGGTGGCAACATTTATCTAGACATAAAGGGTTGTATGAGCGGTGCGTTTGCAACATTAATTCATATATATATATATATATATATATATGTGCAGATTTTACTTTTATTTTTGTGGTTATTACCATGGTTTGTTATATATATATATATATATATATATGCGTATATTATTTATTTATTTATTTTTTTTTTGTTGCTGAGCGGCGCTGCACATACAGACACACATACACATAATATATAGAAGCAAAAAGACAGCGGAGGTCGGGGGAAATAAGGCCCGAAATCATATATTATTTATAGGCTTGTGTTGACTGTCTAACTCACGTGGCACATGATTCCATGGGTCGAGAAGTATCGCCCACAACACATGGAGGACATTGTCGGCAACACTGACGCCGTGTCGCGGTTGCGGGTGATAGCAAAAGAGGGCAATTTACCGAATTTGTTGCTTTGTGGCCCACCGGGAACAGGAAAGACTACAAGTGTTTTGTGTCTTGCACGCACTTTGCTGAGTGATCAGAATGGTGGCGACACCGCTGCTCTTAAGGAGGCGGTGCTGGAGCTCAACGCCAGTGATGACCGTGGGCTTGATGTGGTGCGAGAGAAAATTAAGCTTTTTGCACAGACAAAGAAGACGCTTCCACAAAAGGTGAATGGGGCCAGCCAACAAAAGATAAATCTTCATAAAATTGTTATATTGGATGAAGCAGATAGTATGACACCCGCGGCACAGCAGGCTTTGCGTCGCACTATGGAGCTTTATTCTGGCTCTACACGCTTTGTCTTTGCATGCAACAATAGCCACAAGATAATCGAGCCTATTCAGTCGCGCTGCGCTGTGGTGCGCTTTAGGAAGCTTACTCACGCTGAGATATTGAAGCGGCTTGTACACATTATTCAGAAAGAGACAGTTGCCCACACGGATGACGGGTTGGAGGCACTGCTTTACTTGGCGGAGGGGGATCTTCGCTCCGCTGTCAACGCTCTGCAGGCGACGTGGTCGGGATACGGCACGGTGAACGCTGAGAATGTGTTTAAGGTCTGCGACCAGCCCCACCCCCTTCTTGTGGAGAGTATCATGAGTAGCTGCGTGCAGAAAAGGGACATCGTTGATGCTCACAAGGAGCTGGAACGACTGTTGAAACGTGGCTACGCAGCTTCAGATGTCATTTCTACCTTTTTTAGGGCGGCGCAAAATCCAAAACTGTTTCGTGACGAGGCTCAGCAACTGGCTGTTTTGCGAATTATTGGGGAGACAACGATGCGAATTGCTGAAGGTGTTGGAACAACACTGCAGCTTGCCGCAATGCTGGCTCGAATCACAATAACTGCAACGGATGATGTCTCAAGTTAAGCCAACACGTTCACATATATATATATATATATATTCGTACAAGAGGTAATGTGGCATACTACATATGGATGAGCTTGAAAACGAAAGGAAATAAGGATAAATACAGAGTCAGAAGGGAGGAAAAAGCAAAAAAAAAAAAAAAAGAGAGATGGAGAGCGTATGTGTGTAAGAATAGAAACTTTTAGCATATATATATATATGTATATATATATATAAGCATAATCTTTTTACTTTGTTTTATCATTTTGTTGGATTGGTTTTTATGGATAAAGCTAGAAGACAAAATCTTAAGAAAGATATAGTTTTTAAAAACTTACATAATACATATGTTTGAGCCTTGACAACTGTTTGCATCTATCTTTTTCTTTTAAAAAAGAGGCGTTTTTTTTGTTGCGGGTTGATGCTTTCCTGTATTTATTTTGGCTATTATAAACTTTATAACTGCTGGTTATTATATATATATATATGTTTATAATCACTTTTTGTTTTTTAAATTAAACTTTTGGTATGTGAGACACATTGTAACTGCGTCTGTGGGGGTAATGTCTACCTATCCTGAGCTTCTTGCTATGTGTACCGAGTTTCAGGAAAACTTTGCTAGCTTGAACGCAAAGTACAACACAACAGCGCAAGAGCTGAAGAGAGCCAAGGAGGAGAATGAGAAGCTGATTCAGCGGTTGGAGACTGTACGTAGCGGCGATGACAAGCTACACGAAACGATCCATGAGTTAAAGAGGGAACTTGAAGAGGCGAATGCGTACAAGGACCGCTACTTGGCATCCACTGTGAGTATAGAACATCTCAAGGGGCGGCTGGAGAACGCTCGGCGTGCAGTTGCGGATAAAATGATGGAGCACGAGCAGGAGGTCGAGCAGCTGCGAGGCCAAATAAGGGATTTGCTGCAGCGGGTGAATGTCTGCACAGACGTTCAGGTGACGCAGAAACTGAAGCGGCAGGTGGTTGAGCTGGAGGAGCGATGTGCGCAACAGAATAGTTATCATATCGAGGAGAAGGAGCGCCACAGTCAACAGCTGCTGACGGCCCACACGACCTTGCGCGAGCAGCAGGCACGCCAGCTTGAGCTGGAGCAGCGATGCCGCACGCTGGAGGGGGAGATTGCACAGATGCGATCGGTTGTGCGTCGGTCTGCGGACCTGCAGAACGATGCCGCTGTTGCGCGCGAAAAGAGTGTGTCGGAGGCGCGGATGGCGGTGATGCATGCGGAGTCGCTGGCGGCGGAGCTCCGGGAGGCACAGGCGAAGCTTAGGGCGGTTGTGACCCAGCACGAGGACGAGTTCGAGGCGGCGCGGGGCGCGTGGGAGGAGGAAAAGTCGCAGCTGCTTGGACGTGTCAGTCAATTGTCTGCAGCGCTTGACGAGGCCGCGGCGATGCGGGTCTCTGAGAACGAGCGGTACGCGGCGCTGCAGCGAAGTGTGCACGAGCGCGTGGAGGCGGCCCGAGCAGACGCGCGACTGGAGATAGCAACGCTGCAGAAGTCTCTTGCAAACGCCCGGGTGGAGCGGCAGCAGTTCGCGTGGCGGGCGGAGCAGGCGCAGGCGGCGCTGGAGGAGTGCCGGCAGCAGGGGCGACACCACGAGGAGACAGTTGAGCGGAACGCCGCGGAGTGCCGGCAGCTGCGCACACAGTTAGACGCGCTTGCGCAGCGCGAGGCGTGGGTGACAGCGGAGCGCGAACATCTCCTGTCGCAGCTTGCAGCATCTCGCCGGCAGGTGCAGGAGTTAACGGCGGCTCAGCATGCACGCGAGCAGAGTGACTTGGAGACGGAGCGGCTGCGCGTTCAGTTGCAGTTCCTTGAGGACGAGGTGCGGGAAGCACGCCGTCTCGCTGAGGTGTCAGAAGCGCACGCGAGGGACGTTGAGGAGGCTGGCGAGCGGCGTCTGCGAGTGTTACGCAGTGAGCTAAAAGGCCTTAAGAAACAGGCGCGTGCAGATCGTGCAAAAGCGGATGCCGTGCGGCGGCGCTTGGTGCAGGCACTGTTAGAACGTGATGTGGATGGTTTGGCGCCTCACAGGCGTGTGCGTCAGCAGCTGTCATCTGAGGTGGCCGTGATTCCGCAGGGACAGCAGTCGCATGCCGCCGGGTTGGATGTGTTGTCTTTGCTGCGCGGGCAGAGTGAGCAAGCGGAGGCGTTGCATCATCGGCTTGTTGAGCTGTCAAAATGACGTTTGTTGTGTCAATGAGTACTGCTGTTGTCTCCACAATGACTTTATAAACTGCTAGATTTTACCATTTGCTATAAAAGCGAGAAAAAAACATAAAACAAAAACACACATGGACACAAAAAAAAAAAAAAAAAAGAAAAATATAACAAGAAAAAAAAAAATATATATATATATATATAGGGAAAAGCGAATTCTAAACTTAAAGAAGTGACTTTTGGAATACTGCTTTTTTTCTTTATATTATATATAGTCCACTTTAGAGACGACTTGTGTTGTTGTGTTGGTTTGAGCATAGATATCTTGATTTCATATATTTTTTTACACCTTATAAATTCAACTGTGCGTTTTCCCTATGCGTTATCAGTTTTTTTTTACATGGAAGGTCATCGGTGTCACATACGCTGCCACACACGAGAGACACTGCAGCGTGTGTCTACCGACTTTGACACGGTTATCTACTACAAACACAGAACAAGGTGTTTTGTTTTTTTCTGTTTTTGCGTAATTTTTGTTATATATATATATATAGATATACTTTTTCTTTTTCTTTTTTTTTTTTTCTTTTTTTTTTTTGTTAGTTTTTAATATTATTATTATTATTTTTTTTTTTGGGGGGGCCATACCGTATTTGTTAGCCGAGTAGTCTCAGTTTGGAAGAAAAAAACATTTACCTAAAGAAGAGGACTTGAACTTTGCGTGAGATGCGGCATTGCAGTTATTTGCTCTTTAAGGCGAGGGCACTCAGGGAGTTGCTGCGCTCCAAGGACCTGAGTTTTCTCATGGAGGCACACAGCGGTCTCTCGGCCCGGATTGTGGAGGAGGCGGGGTTCAAGGCCATTTGGGCTTCCGGCCTCTCAATATCCGCCCAAATGGGACTCCGCGACAACAACGAGGCCAGCTGGACGCAAGTGTGTGATGTCGCGGAGCAGATGAGTGATGCGACGCAGATTCCGATTTTACTGGATGCTGACACTGGCTACGGAAACTTCAACAACGCCAGGATGCTGGTTAGGAAGTTGGAAAAAATTGGCATTGGTGGCGCCTGCGTGGAGGACAAGCTTTTTCCCAAAACGAACAGCCTGCTGAACGAGAGAGCGGCCCAACCACTCGCGGAGATTAAGGAATTTGCTTTAAAGATACGCGCAATGAAGGACACACAGACGGACGAAAACTTTTGTGTCGTGGCTCGCGTCGAGTCTTTTATCGCCGGCTGGCCGCTGGAGGAGGCGCTGCGACGCGCGACGGCATACGCCGAGGCCGGGGCCGACGCCGTGCTCATCCACAGCAAGCGGGGCGACTCGGCTGAGATCGATGCATTCATGGAGCACTGGGACAACAAGGCGCCTGTGGTTATAGTACCGACAAACTATGCCAGCGTGCCGTGCTCCCACTTCCGTGAGATTGGCGTGAGCAGTGTTATATGGGCGAATCACAATTTGCGCTCATGCATCAGCGCAATGCAGACAACTACACGGACGATATTTGAGCAGGAGTCGGTGGTTGCGGTGGAGAGAAATATTGTGCCTGTAAAGGAGGTATTTCGTTTGCAACGACTTCCCGAGTACCTCAAGGCAGAAGAATATTATTTGCCAAAAATTTAATGTTACTGGAGCAATAAAAACAACATATCTATATTTTTATTTTTTATTTTTTATGTGTGCGCGTGCTTCTTTTTTTTTTTTTTTTTTTTTTCTCCATTGAAAGCAGTTAGGCGATGTCAGAAGAACATGAAGATCTGGAAACATATATATTTTTTATTTGGTGTAAAAAGGGAAATGTATAAATAAAAATCTTTTTTTTTTTTTTATTTTTAACAAAGCCGTCGTTTTTCTATTTTATATTTTTTTGGGGGCACATTTTTTTTTTTTTTTTGTTTTTTGAGCATATAAATTTAACTTTATATATACCTATAATGTTTTTTGCGTTATTACTGAAGTAGCAATCAGGGCAAGAAAGCAAAAGAATTGCAAAGTAAACAAAAGCAACAACAGCATAACTAAATAAACAACAAAAAAGAAACAAACGGCATTTTACAGTTTTTTGGCGGCAAGTAACAACAACAACAGCAAAAGATAAATAAATAAACGTGTGACTATATATAAAAATATACGCTTATATATTACATTATATAGATACATATTTGCATTTATTTATTTATCAAATACAAGAAGAAATTCAAAAACAACAAAACAAAACAAAACAAAAAAAAAAAAAAAAAAGAAATAGAAGGAGAATCAGGAAATACAAAAGAGGAAAAAAAAAAAAAAAAGAACTGGTGTGAAACATGACTGAGAAGATCAAATGGCAGAACACAGCCATCCTGGACGAGCTTGTTCCGAAAAAGAGCTCTTCTGACTTTAAGCTTCCAGACAATGCGAAGGATCTTGTTTTTATGGCGAAATTGACTGAGGAGGCTGAGCGATATGACGAGATGGTGCTGTGCATGCGCAAGCTGGTGAAGCTGGACAATGAGCTGGATATGGAGGAGCGCAACCTGCTTTCTATGGCCTACAAAAACGTCATTGGTTCCCGCCGCAACGCCTGGCGCATCATAACCTCCATTGAGAGCCGCGAAAGCGCGAAGGAAAAGAGCGAGAACCTGCAGCTTATTGCCTCACTGCGCATGGAGTTTGAAACCGAGTTGGCGGCCATATGTGAGGACCTGCTTTCGCTGCTGGACACGTACCTCATCCCCTCCTCCCAGGGCGGCGAGGTGAAGGTATTTTACCTCAAGATGAAGGGCGACTACCACCGCTACTACGCGGAGATTGCGCCCGAGGAAGGCCAGCGGCAGGCGGCGCTCGACGCGTACGCGAAGGCGACGGAGGTGGCGAACTCGTCACTCGCGCCGACGCACCCGATACGACTCGGTCTTGCGCTTAACTTTTCGGTGTTTTACTACGAGATAATGAAGGAGCACGAGAAAGGCTTCCAGCTGGCGCGACAGGCGTACGACGAGGCCGTCACGGAGCTCGAGACGCTTGACGACGAGGCGTATCGCGAGTCGAACCTCATTGTAAGACTGCTGCGCGACAATCTGAATCTGTGGACAGAAGAACAACCCACCAGTTAAGATACTGAGGGTTTGTTTTTCTATTTGTGTGTGTGTGTGCGTGTGTGATAATTGTATGCGTGTGTGAAAAAGTGTATTGAGATTTGGAAGTTTTTTGGGTTGTCTTTCTCTTTTTTTTTTTTTTTTTTTTTTTTTTTGGGGGGGGGGGGGGGGGGGGGGAGGGGGGGGGGGGGGGTTTTTTACTTTTTTTTTTTTTTTTTTTTTTTTTCACG